>BHFT01020836.1:0-26750 GCA_004320025.1 Laticauda laticaudata
GAGTATTTACACCAAGACAAATTCCTTGTGTGTCCAATCACATTTGGCCAATAAAGTATTCTATTCTATTCTGTTCTGTGCTGTTTTGTGCTGTGCTGTGCTGTTCTTCTATTCTATTCTACTCTGCTTTATTTTATTCATGGCCCAGTTCTCGAATTCTGATGGGAATAGACACACAGACAACACACACAGATGCATACACGCAATCATATGACTGCATTTCGGGGACTTGGGAACGAGTTCCTTTTTACGACTGGTTGCAACATTCTGCGATCGTGTGATTGCAATTTATGACATTATTTTGTTGCAAGTTTCTGGCCTTTTTGGTTGGTTTCCAGCAAAAGAACACCCATAGCCTTGATTAACTTTGTGACCGCTGTGTTTGTTTCATGACTACTGCAAAAAAAAAACACAACCCCATAAAATTGGTTTGGTCACACAGATGCCTGGATTGACAATGGTCATATCTCCCAATAGAAATTCTGGGCTCCCTTAGAGTCATAAGTTGAGGACTACCTATTCAAACAAGGCAAAATCAAAGTGTAGTTTTTCTGCAATTACTTAGTTATGACTTGGCCAAAATAATGTGTGTATAAATGTCTTATATTTCAATCTATGTTCATCTTTCTCATATTTTTGTTACATCCATCACTGCTGAGAGGAAGCCCCATCTTTGAAAAATTTCTGGAAAGGTTCTTTTTCACCCAAAACAACACCAACAAATTGGATAAATCATCCACTCAGTCTCTCTTTCAGGTTGATAATTTTGAAAGGCTGTCTCTGCCCAACTTCAGTATCACAATTAGCATTAAAAAAAATAAAATAAACCATGCAATCCTTTATGAGAGAATAGGGATAACAAAATGCCCCAAAGGGGTGAATTTGAATTGCTGCATGAGTGACTGGATAGAACACATGGCTATGATTTAAGGCTGCTTAAGAAAGCAGAAAATATGTGATGCTTCCTTGTCTCAAACTGGCCATTTCAAATTTTTCAAATATTATCTGTTCTATGACAGTGATTGGGGTTTTTTTTTCCATTACACTTGCAATGTCAGGAACCAAAAGCTTGAATACCTACAGATAAAGTCTTTGAATGATCCAGCTTTGATTGAATCAGTTTCCTCCATCCTGTTATATTTATTTACTTATAGCCTACCTTTCTTATTTTTACAAATAACTCAAGGTACCTAGTACTACTTCCTCCAGAGGTGGTATCCAGCAGATTCTGACCAGTTCTGGAGAACTGGTAGCAGAAATTTTGAGCAGTTTGGAGAACCGGCAAATACCACCTCTTTACTGGAGATTTTACAGTATCCTTCCTCTGCCATGGCCACCAAGCCACGTCCACAGGACCAGTAGTAACAAAAAATTGAATCCCACCACTGACTTCCTCCTTCTATTTTTTCAACAACAACAACCTTGTGAGGTGAATTGGGTTGAGAGAGAAAATGATGGCCAAAGTCTTCCAAGTGGCTTTCATGCCTAAAGCGGGATTAGAAGTCAGAGTCTCTTGGTGATTGGTCCAAAACAGTGCTGGAATTTAAAAAAAAAAAACTTTACTACCGGTTCTGTGGGTGTGACTTGGTGGGATTGGCTTGGCAGGTGTGGCAGGGGGAAGGTTACTGCAAAATCCCCATTCTCTCCCCACCCCACTAACCTGCTTTCCAGCTCTGTTCTCCTATGCAGGGCAACAAAAGAAGACCCAGCCAATCAGCTGGGACTTGGGAGGCAGAGAATAGATGGGGACGGGGCCAGTCAGAGGTGGGATTTGCCGATTCTCTGAACTATTCAATATTTTTGCTACCGGTTCTCCAGAACCAGTCAGAACCGGCTGAATACCACCTCTGGTCCAAAGTCACCCAGCTGACTTTCTTGACTAAGGTGGGATTTGAATTCACTGCCTTCCACTTTCTAGCCCATGTCAACTGCTAGACCATGGCTTTCAAACTCCCTGGATGAGCCACACCCATGTCTGGTTTAGTGAAGCCAGGCCCATGTCCGATACGTCACGTGACACCGCCATGATGACATGAGTTTGACACCCCTGCACTAGACCAAACTGGCTTAGCTAAACTTCAGCCCTGTATCTTCAGCAAACTTTTCTCCCCCTGAAAACAAAGCTTCCATTTTTTTTCCTTCTGCTCAGGTGATTTGAGGACTTCTTTTGAATTTCTCTGATGGTTATTTATAAGCTCACTTTAAAGAAGGCCTACTGCTTATCCTGCTGTGTTCTCTTACATACTCCCCATAATTCTAATGCTTCCTTGCTTGCTCACATTTTCCCAATTTAAAAAAATAAAAAGTTTCTCCATAACATCTTGCCTTTGAATTTAATTACAGGTAGTCCTCGGCTTATGACTATAATGGAGCATGCCTATACGGGTCCTAAGTTGTGATGGCCATAAAGCAGACCACACACACCTGCCATTTTGAGATATAACTTGGGATATCGCCTCAGGAAAAGCTCAGATCCGAAAATCATGTGGATGTTCAACGTTTCCCACCCTGTAGAACATGAAACACACACAATTTAACCAATATTGGTTGTTAATTAAACACCACAGTTGTAAAGCAAAAATGGCATTAAAATAATCATAAAATGAAATAATCTGACTGCAGGGTGCTGCAAAAGCCGTTCATGAAGGTCAGTTGGTGAGTTATGATGGATCTCCCCAGTTCTGAAATTCCAATGGCTTCTCGCCCTTCATGGTCACACAAACACATGTTGGGTGCCAATATGTGGTTGTGTGACCATGAAAGGGGGTGGGGGAGGAAGCCATTGGAACTTCAGTACTGGGGAGGTCCATCATAACTTTGAATGATCACTAAGTCATGAATCAAAAACTATATGCAAGCCGCCAGGGAAGCCATAGACCAAGCCATAGACTAAGCCATAGACCAAGCCATAGACCAAATCTCATTTCATTAAGATAGGGATTCCCAAACTTGGCAACTTTAAGATTTGTGGTCTTCAATTCCACAAGTCTTAAAGAAGTCCACAAGTCTTAAAGTTGCCAAGTTTGGAGACTCTGCATTAAAGACATACAGGTAGTTCTCAACTTACGAACAAAAGATTGGGAACAGAATTTCCATGGCTGAGCAAGATGGCTGTTAAGTGAATTGTGCTCAATTTTATGACCTTTTTGTCATAATTGATAAGTGAATCATTCAGTCATGAAGCAAATCCATCTTCACCCATTGGCTTGGCTTGTCAAGGTCACCAATGGTGATAGCATGGCCCCACCAGTTGCCTAGATTTTCATAATTGCTTGGTAAATTGTTGTGTTGGGAGGAGTTGCAGTGTTCTATCCTGGCATTTTGGAGAATACCCATGAAAGATATCTCGTTTCATTAAGACAGGGGTCCCCTGAACTTGGCAAGTTTAAGACTTGTGGACTTCAGCTCCCAGAATTCCTGGGCTAACATGACTGGATGAGGAATTCTGGGAGTTGGAAGTCCACAAGTCTTAAAGCTGTCAAATTTGAAGACCCCTGCCATAGATCATTGGTGAGAATATAGTTCAATACCTACGAAAATATTTGCATATATCTGTTGACTACAGATAATCTTCAACTTACAACCATACATTTAGTCACTATTTGAAATTACAGTCACACTGAAAAAAGTGACTTACAGAACCAATCCTTACTCTTACAATCTTTGCAGCATCTCCACAATCAAATGATGAAAATCTAGGCAACTGGTGAGGCCATGCCATCACCATTGGTGACCTTCCCAGGGGCTTCTGACAAGCCAAGCCAATGAGGGAAACTGGGATTTGTCTAACAACTGCATGATTCACTTATCAGTTATGACAAAAAGGTCATAAAATTGAGCACAATTCACTTAACAGCCATCTTGCTCAGCCATGGAAATCCTGTTCCCAATCTTTTGTTCGTAAGTTGAGAACTACCTGTATGTCTTTAATGCAGAGGTCTCCAAACTTGGCAACTTTAAGACTTGTGGACTTCTTTAAGACTTGTGGAGTTGAAGTCCACAAATCTTAAAGTTGCCAAGTTCAGGGACCCCTGTCTTAATGAAACGAGATATCAGATTGAATGGAGCTGGCTTGGTTGGGGTGGGAGAGTGAACTGACTTTTCTACACAGCCCTTAGCCTCTAACATTCCTGCCTCCCTCCCCAGGTTCAACCCAAGCCTTATCTGACTTCAGCTATGCAGCCAGTATATGGATCAAGAAGCCTGGGCATGCATCCCAAGTTGGAGTTGGCTTTTCCACTCCTCTTCATCTCCTCCCCTCCCAAGGATATCGCTAGAGAAGGGCAACCCCCCCCCCCTTGTCGAGTTTCTGTTTCNGGCAACCCCCCCCCCCTTGTCGAGTTTCTGTTTCTGACTGCATCAAGCCAAACATACTGGTGGATGACTTATGATGTTATTTTAACCGAAAGGAGGGTGCGGTAATTTGGTTCATCGGTGGCCCTTATTTGTATGCTTTTGGAATGCTAAATATAAACTCATCCGGCAAAAGGGGCAGGATTTTTTTGCACGCAATTCCTTAGCCGAATAATAAAAAGCATGCATGAAAATGGTTGAGTGTGCGTGTGTTTGATTAGAGGAGAAGAGAGATCTTCAGCTGGTCCAGGTGTTGAGGCTTCATGAGTATTCGCCAAAATGCCAAGATAGAACATGGCAACTCTTCCCAACACAACAACTTACCAAGCAATTATTAAGTGAAATTGCTGATTATTTGGCTCATTCTGTCAATCTGCAATCTATTGAGCATGCTCAATATTTGATATAATTACTACTTATTCAACCCCCTCCCCCAACTTTAGGACCTCTGATGGATTGTGACATACATTAAATCCTGATGACATTCAGGAAGCTATTAAAGACCTGGCTATTCTCCCAGGTTTTAGGGGCAGGATGATGATTGAGTCCCTATTGGACATGTGAACATGTGTTTGTGTGTTTATTTATTGTTTATAAATTTGTCTTCAGGCTGTTCATGATCTCTTTTCTTATTTTTTTCCCTTCCTTTTTCTTTGCACGTCAGGAGACTGAACTGTGTAAATAAATAAATAATATTTGGGGGTCTACGTGCCTAAATATTTACAAGAAGGAAGGAAATACAGGGTCCAAGTTTAACTTAGAATTAGATGTTCCGATGTAGGATTTGGGAATTCTAAGAGAATTTTTAAAGTTTGTTTGAATGAATTTTAAAGGACTGAGTTCCATCCAAAGTCATGCATAGCATGACATGCGCTCCAAGGCTCATGTCTGAAGATATCTGATTTAACCAGCTTCCTAAAGGTAAACAGAGTGGATTTCGCTGGCACCTGAAATTCTGCAAGAAAACTACAGTCATCTATAAACTCATCCTGTAAAATGGGTTCTGTGCAGAGATGGGTATTCAGCAGGTTCTGACCAGTTCTGGAGAACTGGTAGCGGAAATTTTGAGTAGTTCGGAGAACCATCTCTGACTGGAGATTTTACAGTATCCTTCCCTTGCCATGCCCACCAAGCCATGCCCATAGAACCAGTAGTAAAAAAAAGATGGATCCCACCACTGGGTCGTTTCTATAATGAGAATTGGTGACAAACCATCTGAAAAACTTTGTCAAGCCAAATGTTACAGAAAAGGAGATTATAGGAATACTGATACTGAAAGTTCTTATTGTTCTCAGATGAATTGTATATGTTTCTGGAAGTAGTATCCTTTTAATGTGTATAGTTTTGAAATTCGAATTTGCATAGCTTTAATATTTTAATTATTTTTCTATTTGAACCAATAAAGGAGAATAGTTGTCCATCGGAATTCAAAGGAGGGTTTTTTGGTCCTCATTTCATCATCCAAACTAGCCTGATGGTATCACCTAGTTAGGTAATGAAATGTCTGCAAGAAAACAACCAAGTTCACAGAATACCAAAGAAACTTTATTTTCTATTTGTCTTTTTATTATCTCTAAGCTGCCCACACTTGCCATATAAGGGAGATGGGAAGCATTATAAACAAACAAATACCACACTCAGCTGAACTGATTAAATCAGGGTGCCAGTCCACAAGGCATTTTTCATATAAACTAGTCTATCTGTTCATCATCCCTGGTTTTCTATTCCCATCTCTACTTTTCTAACCTTATAACCATAGATCCAGACATGTTCAACCTTCATTAAAATTATTTACTTGTTTCCTTCTTTCCCCCCCCTTCCATAGTTTTATATTTCTGCACCCCGGGATGACCCGTTTTTTGCTAATAACAATGCCATTTTAAGGGGTCAACTCTAAAAGGTACTCTGATGTGCTTAACAAAAGCACCTAGATGGCATAGTACATTTTCCAAACTGTGATAATTGGATGCTGATGCTAAAATGCTAATATATTTGGAAGACCTATCGTGCTTTCTCTTCTTCCATGTCTTCCCATCAGTGGCCCTTCCTCTCTAAAAAAATAAAGATGACCTGTTTGCAAAGAGAGTGATGGTGTCACAACTGTCTCTGATTTTGGTTTCCTTTCTGCATCTCAACACAGATTCTAGTTTTGTGAGAGAAGGAGTGGCTGAACCAGAGGTGGTATTCAGCAGGTTCTGACAGGTTTTGGAGAACTGGTAGTGGAAATTTTGAGTAGTTCGGAGAACCGGCAAATCCCACCTCTGACTGGCCCCACCCCATTTATTCTCTGCCTCCTGAGTCCCAGCTGATCATCTGGGTCTTCTTTGGTTTCCCTGCATAGGAGAACAGAGCTGGGAACCAGGTTAGTGGGGTGGGGAGGAAATGGGATTTTGCAGTAACCTTCCCTCTGTAGTGGGATGGGAATGGAGTTTTTGCAGTACCTTTCCCTGCCACACCCATCAAGCCACGCTCACCAAGCCACACCACACCCACCAAGCCATGCCCACAAAACTTGGAGTAAAAAATAATTGAATCCCACCACTGGGCAGAACCTATGGGCAGAGTTATAAGAGGGATCATCCTAGAATCCTTATATAGCTACAAATGCACTAAGTCATAGCCACCATGAGTGAAAGAAGGTACCTTGTCCCTGTTTGCATTTCCAATTTGCCCTCTCTAAGCAGTTTACAGAGTTAGCCTATTGCCCCCAACAATCAAAAGGACGGAAGGCTGAGTCAACCTTCAGCCAGGTGGGATTCAATCTGCCAAATTGCAGGGAGTTGGCTGTCAGCAGAACTGGCCTGCAGTACTGCACTCAAACTGTTCCTAAGTGTGAAAAACAGTCAGAAGTCCCTTTTTTCAGCACCTTTTGCAACTTCAAACGGTCACTAAACTAATGATTGTAACTTGAGGACTATTATTTTATTTTATGTGACTTCAAAAGTGACCAACTCCTGCGAATGAACAGCATAGAAGTCAGCCAAACAAATAAATGTAAAAAAAATAAATAAATCACTGATTAGCTAGGATTTTCTTTCTCACCTACTTTAGAAATAATCAGACCCAACCAACCAAAGAAGGAAAGGTGATTTTGAAGCTACAGCAGATAGTGAAAACAAAAGAACTGAATTGAGTTCAATCTGCATAGAGGGGTAAAGCGGGTGAGAGAAGAGATGAAATACTCTTGGGATCTTTTAATTATTTTCACCAACTCTCAAACTGCGATTAAGGTCTTATGAACTGAAGCATCTGTTCCAGCAGAGGGTTTGTTCTATTGCAGTGTTTCTCAACCTTTGCCATTTTAAGATGTGTGGACTTCAACTCCCAGAATTCCCCAGCCAGCATATCTTAAAATGGTGAAGGTTGAGGAAAACTGTTCTAATCATGCATCAGAATAAGAGGAGGTATTTTGTCGATCTAAGCTTGATCATGACATCTGAAGTAGCATGATCCAACCAAAGTCAGCATTTCCTCAAATTGAATCCACTTCAGTTGGACACTTAAGCCAGTGGTGCTTATTTCTTTCTGCCTCCGTAGTCATGAACAGGATTTAAATCTTGACTTTGCTTGGATCCTATCCTTAGCAACCTATTGCCAAGCAGTTACTATAATAGACGAAGAACAATTGCTCGAGTGAAATTGGAAGCATTGTTTAACTGCCATTTTGTTCACTCTCCATGAAATCTAAAATGGCAGGAAAATGCTGATCCTATGATAAATGAGAGGCAGTGTACATAGAGGGAACATGTAATTGTGCATTGTGTGATGGAAAGAGAATGCTTGCTTTAGAAAGATTTGATTCATTGCACCTCTACTCATAAAATGCTCTTACAGAGAGGAGAGAAACCAATTGTTCTCCATGGAGACTGATGGCTGGACAGAAGGATAATGGGATCTTATTTCAGGAAGAAAAGTAGAAGGTCAAATATCAAGAATTTTCACCAACAATTAAAATAATCCAACAACTGGGGAAACAAAACTGTGGAAGACTATGCTTTTGCTGCCAGAAGTGGAATTTCTTTTTCAAGTAGGTGAAACTGGAAGCTGGTAAAAGGTGCATGAAGAATGATTCTCCTTCCTATAGAGGGGGACAGATTTTGTTTTATCTGTTTTATTATTTATTTGTAATCCATATTCATTCTTTTTACACATAACTCAAGGCAGTGAATATATCCAACACACTTCCAGCTTCTATTTTCCCCACAATAACAACCCTGTGAAGTGAGTTGAGAATGACTGCCCAAAGTCACCCAGCTGGCTTTCATGCCTAAGGAGGGACTAGAACTCATCATCTCCTGATGATTGGCTCAAAGTCACCCAGTTGGCTTTTATGCCTAAAGTGGGACTAAAATTCACAGTCTCCTGGCAATTGGCTCAAAGTCACCCAGTTGGCTTTTATGCCTAAAGTGGGACTAGAATTCACAGTCTCCTGGCAATTGGTTCAAAGTCACCCAGTTGGCTTTCCTGGAAAAGATGGGACTAGAACTCACTGTCTCCTGGTGATTGGCCCAAAGCCATCTTGTTGGCTTTCATGACTAAAGGCTTGGACTCATACTCTCCTGCTTTCTAGCCTAGTGCCTTTATCATCAGGCTAGAAAGCAGGAGACTATTGTTATTGATAAAAAATTAGATGGGTAGCAAAGCCACTCGGGTTCAAATCCTGGGTAGCCATAAAGCAAATCTTTTCCCAAATTAGGTTGTCTTTTCTTGTCTAGTTAAAAAGTAATTTGATTCCTGCTGTCCAAAATGGAATATCTGCAGAAAGGGCTGCAGTTATCTGAAATAATGATTATGCTGCGTTCCAAAATCTTGTTGAATTATTTCTGCTTAGAGTGAATGCGGTGAGGCATTGTGATGAAACGTGGTCCAGATTTCCAGGAAGGAGAGAGTGCATTCCAGAGGTGCAAGAAAAGTTTAGGTAGTTTGTGAAGAGAAAAAAGCTGAAAACATATTCTCCCTAAGATTCCCCAGATATTATATGTATATTTGTTTGCTTATTTATTTATTTTATTAATCTTATTATTTATTTATTTATTTATTATTATTTATTTATTTATTTATTTATTTATTGTATTTATTTATATTTATTTATTTATTTATATTATTTATATTTATTATATTTTATTTATTATTTATTTATATTTATTTATTATTTATTTATTATCATGCCATGCCATCTCCCCTATCAGTATATGTTTAAGTACAAGAGTCTGGGCTTTTGACAAAACTTCAGGTCTATAAGTAAGAAAAATAAGGAAAATATTTAGAAGAATCTCATGGTTTTTCTTGTGTGGAGCCTAACATTATGGATAAGAGATGTTCATTAGAAAGAACAATGCCTGGGGCAGCAGTCAGAGAAATACCTGGATTCATTATTCTCGCAGAAGCAGTCTAAGTCCAAACCTCTCTTAAATTCTTAACTTTATTAAGCAATTAAATAGTGCTGAACCATATTTGATTAGATCAGCTTAAAACTGGAATTAGTGTGCCTGATCCTTCATCATCATGTCTGACATTTTGGTACATTTTAAGAAATATTATAAGTTTTAATGTTGATTGTATTTGCTAGAGATAAGGAAGCCTTTTTTTTCTCTTTCTTCTTTTCCTGCCCTGTTTTAATTTTTAAATATTAAATATATATAATTATTATATTTGTTGGTTTTATCTGGGTAACATTATCTTAATAATATTATTGGTGGAAAATATTTTTTGCATAGTAGAACAACAATAGAGCTAAAATCTTACCCTCTTACTGCCAAGTGGTCTTAGCATTCAGGACTTTGGATGAAAAATGTGAGGACTTCAATAATTACACTTGATCATGGCTTTTCTATGGATCTGCAAAACAACAGATCACTTTAAAAGTCCATTATAGCAACTCTTCATATGTGGTGTGAACTAAAACTATCTATATTATAATTACCTCCAAATTAAAACGTGAAACCCAAATTTTGGGACAATTATGCTGAATCTGTTAAACCACTTAATTTAAGGCTGTAAACACTGTGAAGCAGTATAATTAATCTAAGTGCCAATTGATATGCCTTATAGTTTTGTATGTTTATATGGAGTTATATTCATCGTTAATGAAAATGCACACAGAAATTTATAAGCAAATTCATACCTGAAAGACACAAATCTATACAGATCAAAACCCCTTGTGTTATTCCTACTTTTATTCATAGAAAGGCAAATGTTTAGCACAAACGTATGCAATTCAAGTTAGTCCTTGCCTACAACCATTCATAATGATCTGTTCAAAGTTAAATGTGCTGAAAAAAGACTTATTGTCAGACTTATGACCATTGCATCATCCTAAGTGCAGCATTCAAATTGCGATACTTAGCACCAAAGTCATATGTATGACATTGCAATTATCCATAGGATCATGGGTTTTGCAACCTTCTGACAAAAAAAATCACGGGAAAGGGAATCACTTATACAAAACATATTGCTAATTTAACATCTGCATTGATTCACAACATCTGTGGGAAGAAGGTGTAAAATGAGGCAAAACTTCCTGCTTAAAAACTTATTCATTATCAACAAAATGTTGGGTTCATTATTTGATTTTAGTCAAGACTACCTTACTTTCATATCCACTGCATTACTTTTCCATTTTACCTTTCTTACAAAAAAATTAAACTGAATTTTTAACAGTTTAAAAGTCTAAAGCACACCTGGAAACCTGGGAGTTTCTCATGGGACATGTAGTCAAGCAACTGGAATACAGACTTAAATTCTGCCAAGATTAAACTAAAGTCTTTTACCATGGATACCAGATGCTATATAAAGCCCCTACGCTTAGTTCTTCAATAGTCTCAGACTTCTCTCTACTAGTAAGTACTTGATCTCAATAAAACAAAGAATTATATTGGAAGCTGAGTTGTCAACCACAACTACACTGCGACATTTTGCTTAATTCAAGTAACTATAAATCCATTAATCCATCCTCGTGTGTAACTGGACAATCCTGGAACTGACACCACTAAAACCGCAAAATGGTGGTAGACTTAGAAAAAACCCTCTCCCTCAAACTTACCCTCTACAATATTAGACAACACAGTATCAACAGTAGAGACCGACAAATTTCTAGTCTATTATTATCCACTGACCTAACAATGGATACTTAACATCAAAAGACATGATCAAAAAAACAACATTTCTTTCTGTGCCAACTCAGATAAGCTCACTGCCAAGACTGCTGATCCAGTTCTGCAAGGAATGACTGAGTCATCATCTGCACCTCTAAATTCTGGTTTAGGTTCTGCCAAACCCAACAGACAGTCAAGACTTAGGATAATTAGGACTACAGAAAAACAATATACTACCAAACTTCTTCAATCAAGGACCTTGTTAACTGCACAAATTCCAAAAGAGGGCTGTGAAATATTTTAGGACTCCTCACATCCGAAGATAAAACTGTTTTCAATCCTACCCTCAAAACCGATCTAATAGAGCACTGCCACACCGAACATTAACATAAGAACAGTTTTTTCTCAAGGCCATACTCTGCTAAAACATACTAATTCCCTTCAACACTGTTCAACATTACAAAATCTGCACTACTTATTACTATTAATCTTCTCATCACTCCTCATCACCATCCCCTCCACTTGTTACTGTATGACCTGTAACTTCTGTCGCTTGTATCCTTATATTTATATTTTGACTGTTTCCCAGTTATTATTTGATTGCTCTATGCACCCTCTGATTTAATTTAAGTGCTTGTATCTTATGATCTTGACTCGTATGAATGATCTTTTTTATGTACACTGAGAGCATTTGACCAAGACAATCTCCTTGTGTCCAATCACACTCCAAATAAGACTTCTATAATCCACAAGCAAACAAAGCATTTACCAAGAATGTACAGTAGTGTTTTATTACAGTGGGTTTGAAGCTCAGTCGTGTCCAGTGCTTATTTATGTCAAATCTTTAAGATAAAAATTCACAGGGCATATGGAACCGTGAGCGAATCATACATTTTACAGCTCCTCTAATTTGCTCTTTTTCAATTTCATATTATTATGCACTGCTCTTTGAGCTACACGTTGATAATATTCGTGCCTGTGTTTTGCCTGGGAGAATTCTTGATAGGGGGTTGTGAAATGTAAGCAAAAATGGTCTTTCCAATGCTTTCATAGTTACGGAAGATAGCACCAATATACAAAGCATGTGCTCCTCCAAGGATCATCTTATCAGAAAGAGAAAAGGACAGGAGAAGAACAAGTGACTGTGGTTGGTGATATCAGAGGCACCAATATTGATTTTCAATGAAGGAAAGATGTTCTGGAGATCATATGTCTAATTGACTTTTTGAAAAAAAAAAATAGCTTTCCAACAAATCAATAGAGTTCATTCTCTTTCCAAAATTGCTGTACTCTAAATATTATATATAGTTCTCCATAAAGAAAGCTGCAGAAAATTCTCCATTAAGGAAAAGCCAAAAAATAATTCATATATTCATGCAAACAATCTACAAAAGTTATTTATATGATAAAAATATTGCAAAAAAATATGTGCCCATTATGGTAAATGTATATAAAATGGATGCTGTGAGAAATATGTAAAAAAGCAGACTAGGGAATTTAATTGTACGCATTAAAACATATTCTTAAAAAAATGGGAAGCATGAGCAACCAACAAATAATGACAGGGAAGAAAAGGGAAGGGATGAAAGACATGCTACTTCCAAATAATAAAAGACATTGGCAAATGACTCCTCAATTTTTTTTTTTTAAATATCACAAGACACCATGGATGATGATACTTCTGGAGAATTTAAGTAGAGCATTAATAGGTTCTATTATCTTTTTCTCCAACAAAACATTGAGAAAATGAATTCCATCATTACAAGATCCAAATATAGAAATAGACTGATTTACACCCAAATCTGTATCACACATCATTCCAAACATTGATATAATACATGGTCATTTTGGCTAATAGAAGATAATTAATTTTAAAATTAATATTTAAAATATTTATAGATATAATATAATAATTTAAATAATATAATGTATAATATATTAATAAATATATAATATAAGTATAATATAATATATATAATGTATATATTAATATAATATAATATAATATATATAT
This sequence comes from Laticauda laticaudata, assembly GCA_004320025.1. NCBI lineage: Eukaryota > Metazoa > Chordata > Lepidosauria > Squamata > Elapidae > Laticauda > Laticauda laticaudata. The sequence continues at coordinate 13,462 of BHFT01020836.1, forward strand.
AAAATATAATATATCTATAAGTTATATAATATAATTAATATAATTATAATATAAATAATTGAAATAATATAATATAATTTATAATATAATATAATATAATATAATAGTAATATCAATAAGAAATAATTATATAATACTAGCACATATACAAAGCACACACAGATACAAACAATGGAAACTGCTCCAAACCTGATTCAGAAACAAACAATATTACAAATTAGATCCTTAAATATTTTCCTATAAATTTTTACTTCCCTTTTTAAAAAAAACATTCAGACTACGTTAAAAGCCATTAGTGCAGCATCGCCTAGGAAACCTCAGTCTCCTAAAGAAGTAAAAGAGTTTAATTTACTGGAAACATAAAATCAATAATTTATTTCATTAATTGTACAAAGCTATCACACCCAACTGAAACAAAACCTAAACATATGGTCTATAACAATAAATACAAGAAATATATTTATTATTGTTTATGTTCATGTATGTATTTTTATGTTATGTTTATGGTATATTATTATAATATAACTATAATATAATATAATATAATATAATATAATTATAATTAATCTAATATAATATATAAATAACAACAATACAGTAGCACACCAAACACAAACTCAATGGTAAACCCTCCAAACTTGATGCAAGAAAGTAACAACTTCCAGCAACAGAGTGGTCAAGCGAGATGCATACTTGAATCTGTTGTTACATCTTCTAATTCCTACTCCTTTAACCTCAAACTACTCCACATTACCTCACCCATTCCCTAAAGGTCTTAAGTGCTGCATAAGTGCACAATCCTGACCTACCGGTCCCTGTCCTATTGTCCCCCATTTCCTGTATTCTCTTACTAATTGTTTATACTGTATACCTATTACTTGTAAGCCAGAAGTCTTCAATACTTGACAGCTTCAACTTTGTGGACTTCAACTCCCATAATTCCTTCCTCCATCATGTAGCTCTAGGAATTCCTGGAGGTAAATCAAAGTCTTAACTTGCCAAGTTTGAGACCCTTGTAAAGTAAGTGACAAATTAAATAATACAAAACAAATAAAACATAGCCTCCGAATCATCTTAAGGTTGGAGCAACTGTTTCTAATCACTTTAAGTATCTTATTCAGAGATTTACTGAGCATATGGCAAATCCTATTTCTGAATGTATGGCAACATTCCCTCAAAGGCATGCAAAAAAATCTTGTTAACATTTCCCAAATCTGTATCTTAGCAGTTTTAAAGTATTATATAAACGAACAGCCAGAAAACTTTTGATGATTTTTAAATGCATTTTTCTCCCTTTAAGATTCTGATCACACCACATAGAGAATATAATAGGAGATTCTCAACAGATGGAAATTAAAAATAAAAAGAGTATACCTGACAATAACATTTGTATGTCAGTATTCACTGGTTCTAACTCGACTCAAGATAGCAAAGTGACAATTAACTATGTACCAAGACCATCCAAAAAATATTAAGCCATCGCAAAGTGATCTACGCATGGTGGAAACTTGAACACAAAAAAGTCCTCTTTTTTTCATTCAATTTTTTGTGAGTACATCTAAGTTAGGGTTCAACTGAAGCTTTAAGACTTGATGGACTCCAAACTCCCATGATTCCTCCTCCAGTCATGTTAGCTCAGGAATTCTGGGAGCTGAAGTCCACAAGTCTTAAACTTGCCAAGTTTGAAGACCGTTGATCTAAGTGGTATCTCTAACAACCTAAAATAAAACAAAGTTATGGGTCATTTTTACAGTGAAGATGATTAAATGAAGATGAGTTTATGATGGGATGGAATTTCTCCCTAGGTATTATTAAAAGAGATATTAGTTAAGAAGTTAAGCAGATATTTCTTGATATTCCTGCAGGACATCCAGATATACATCTTTGCTAGGCCATAATCCCTGATGTGATGACATTATCAACTTCTTCGCAACCGACAAACATATGACTTTTCCACCCACATTGAGGGTTTCTTGATGAATGCTGATCTTAACTCTTCCTCCTTAAGTCACTCCCTGTCAGTATTACTTGGGGATTACTGTGTATTTTAAACTGTGAGTTTTAAATGTATTTTTTCTTTGGTTTTCTTCCTTTATTATTTTATCTTGCTTTTATGAATTTTCAATCAGTCATAAATTCCTCTGGACACTGGTCAGGCTCTGTAGTTTTAAACTATGCACATTCTCTCTCAAACCCAACTTCTTAGTAAAGGCCCGGTCCCACTGGCTGACGGATGCAAAACGTATACATAAAGGACACAGGAGACGAGCAAAATTTTGGGGGTGGCTCCATCCGTTGTCATCCGCTCCAAAAAGTGGTGCAAATTTGCATAAACAGAACGGAAAAGAACGGACATGGGTAGTATGTAGTGGGGATGTTAAATGGATGTTCATAGGAGACCTAAGCAGGTGAAAGTGCGATGGAAGCGGATGACTCCTCAAGGGGGTTCCGGGGGAGAATTTCAAGCGGATGCATACGGATGGAAGCAGATGTATCAACATATGCTAATAGAAGAGAACAGGATGCGCGCGGATGATATATCAGATGTCAGACCATTCACTGCGCCATCTTTCTGATTTCCATGCTACTAAGGGCTGTGGACCGTCGCGTGTACCTTTTGTTTCCTCCTCTTTCCCATTTATCAGTTCACGGATGTGAGTTTACGAAGGTATGGGCCCAGAGATGCAGGGGAATACAGCGACGTTTACACGAAAGATATAAATGAATTAGAAGTTTGTTCTGCGATGGCGAGATTTTACATTGTCAGGCGGCGGAAGTTCATCGCGTTCACTTAAGTTTTGTGCAGCTCAAACTTCTTGCAGGGATAGAAATCGCAGTGACTGCGAATGCACGACGGATAGAGGTTTGAACACGTATGCAAGTGATTACCACAAAGTGATGGAAGTCGGCGCGTTTTCCAACAGATGGCAAGCTTTTTTTAACATTTTACATCCTCTTTGCATCCGTAAGTGCAGTGGGACTGGGCCTGAAGAGGACACTACCTACCAACCTTCCTGAGCTCCTGAGAAAATGTGGGACACAATACAATAGGGAGATTTAAGGAAGTCTTCCATCATATGTTCAACCAATATTTGGAAAAGCAACAATGCTTGCTGTTTCTAGTCCCAAGTCCTACACACTTTTTCTCCTTGAGATAAATGTGCCACTTCTCAGAAATGCAAGAGTGCAGTGGCTATGGCAATCAGTAAAGTCCCAGAGAAACACTATTACAATATCAGTGGGTGTTAGCTGAACAGTTTACTGACAAAGGTTGTGTACACAGTTGGTACAGATGCTGGAACTAGAGGATTTGGAGAAATCCTTTGAAAGTAGGTCCAGTTCCAAAGGTTTTATTTGAAGGCTTAAACCTAGGAGTTCAATGTCCCACAGGGATAAATTCTACACCTTTTGAGAATTACTCCCACTTTTCCACTAGTGATAGTATCTGCCAATAAGAGAAATTTCTCATTGGATAAAGCCAAATCTAAAATACTCCAGCAATTCAACAACTTTCCTTGCCTAGAATTGTCTTCTGGAATGAATGTGCCTTTGGCAAATTAGTTTAAATATCTCATCATCAGAAAGAAGGAGATCAAAGAAGGGAATCCATTGGTTTTATTATTGGTGATTCCCATGCATTTAGAAGGAAAATATTTTTAAACACCTGATTTAATAATGTTGTTAGTCTGTATGATTCTCTTGTCAACTATCAAAAGCCATGTATCTCCAAATACTTATTAAATATTGGATGAGTTAAATCAGTATGAGATGAATTTTCTCTTGAGTTGAAGTTAACTTTTGATGACCTCTGAGATACATCCTTGAGATTGTGGGAAAGGATTACCGATGTCTTCTTCTGAAATGGTATTGCCTTCTTCTGAAAGGAGGAACAGGGGGGACATGACATCTGTCTTCCAGTACTTGAGGGGCTGTCACAGAGAAGAAGGGACTGACCCATTTTCTAAAGCACCTGAGAGTAGGACGAGGAGTAATGGGTGGAAGATCATAAAGAGATATCCAACCTAGAAATAGAGGGGGGAATCTGCCTTTTGGAGCTGTGGGTGCACCATCATTGGAGGTTTTCAAAAATAGACTGGACAACCATGACATGACAACAACCAGGATGGTATAAGGACTCTTGCCTTCAATGGGAGGGATAGACCAGAAGACCTCTGAGGTCCCTTCCACCCCTATGATTCTGTTTTATTAAGTTTTTTTTAGATTTGGCAGTCTAACCTACAGCCACAGTGCTTCTGAAAGGTCACCCATTTATCATTTAGTGTAAACCACATTTGTAAGATTCTGCCACTGTTCAGTGCATAAACCTTGAGTCAATCTTCCTATATTAATAAAGAAGGGTGTATATATCATGTATGTAGAAAGCCCATAAAATGTTGTGTGTGTGTTTGTGTGTGTGTTTGTGAGAGAGAGAGAGGGAAGGAGGGAGGGAGAGAAGCAGAGGGAGAGAGAAGGAGAGGGGAAGGGAGAGAGTTTGGTGTAATGGTTTAAGATACTAGGCGCCGAGATCGGGACACTGTGAATTCTAATCCTGATTAAGCCAGCTGGTTGACTTTAGGTAGCTCACTTCCTGTCAGCCCTGGGAAGAAGGCAAGGGCAGCATCACTTCTGGAAAAATAAGATCAAGAAAATCTGCAGAAATTCGTCCACATATTCACCAGGAATCAAGGCTGACTCAAAGTTAGCCTTTTCCAAAATCCTATAGAGCAATATATGAGTTTCATCTTCATCTCAAAAGGGCTTAAAAAAGAAAGAAAAAGATGTCAGAAAACAAAAGTGATGTGTCCTGAAAAGAATGAAACCCACCATATAATTTCTCCTACAAGGGAAAAACAGCTCTTGAGAAAACAATTTCACAAATCTAGAAAGGGTGAGTTGAACAAAACCAAGGCAATCTGGCATGGAAAAAAAAAGTAACGCTGGCATTCTGCAACATTACTCCGGATGCCCAATGATATTTAACTCTACAATCCTACCCTGCCTTTTTATATTCAGCACTTTGGATTCAATTTCTATAAACAATTTTTGAAGGGCATGGAGACATGAACACAGACCCTGTCCTCAGTTCTGAAAGACAGCCATGTGATTCCAGGGAAATGCATGGCTGTGAGTAGCCAGAGTCTACATAAATACTCCGTGTACTCTCATGGGTAACAGGTGGCATTCTGGTGAATCAGTCAATGCTATCACTGGTTAGGACATTCTGTGAGAGGGTCCACAATGTGTCCACCAGATTAAAAAATAAATTGGATACTTTTGGGTTAAGGTCTTCTCCCTATTTACTTGTATTCCTGCTTTTAATTTTAAAAGTTGGTTATGGTTTCCACCTATAAAGTTAGGTGAATCTTTAGTAGAGCATGAGGTAGAATGCTATAGATCCCCATGTAGCCACAGGACAGGTCACAATTGCCTTACTCAGTTAGATATCACAAGCCAGACCTTGATAATTGAAGTTCTAGTTCAAGATCACTAGAACCTTCAAGCTACTCCAAAGGTCCCAGATAGATGAGATAGATGTAAGCTAAAAGTCTATGGAGATTCTCGGTCATCCAGGTCATGGTTGTCCCAAAGGTGCTGTTTCAGGAGACAACTGGACTGTTTGCTTTCTCATCCAAGAAGCTTCTTCAGCTCTGACTGGATGGTGGGGAATGGAAGGAATGGGATGAACACCCTTCAAATGGTATGGGAGTCTGAACGGATTTCCAGAAAAAAAAAATGCAGATTTCAGGAATACTACTCAGGTGACCCTGAGGACACAGATAAATCTCAGTGACTCTCTCAAAGAATGCAAATGATCAGCTGTCTGCAAGAAATATACAGTAAATCCTGCCATTCCTCACCATCCGATCAGAGCTGAAGAAGCTTCTTGGATGGGAAGTGAAACATCTTCAAAGTATAAGCAAGAAAGTCCAGTTGCCTCCTGAAAAAGCACCTTTGGGTATGTGAGCTAAAAGTTGCTTATGCAAAGTATGGTTAAATTTCTTCCAGTGTAGATTACTGTTGCCATTGGAAGCCTCTCAAAGAAGAACTGAGAAAGTGATTAATAAAATGCTGAAGAAAGGAGATAGTAAGATAAGTGGAGAGAACAGAATAGGAGATTAAATTCAAATTGCTGAGCATGAACACAATGAAAACTCTCCTCTATAAGTGGAGATCATGTTTCACATGCTCAAGAAATCTAATTCTGAAAGATGGATTTTTTTTTTCAATTGAAATATATTTGTGCTCCAATCTCAGACTGTACAAAGTATTATGTTGAGATATTCAGTACCACTGCTTCAGTTTACACCACTGGACTGCCTTCTCTCTGCTCTTCTCTCCCTCTCAGGAGATATATCCCAATTTAAGGATGGGAAACCATAACAAGCAACTTCTGCTCACCACCAATGGAGATACTACAGATAGAGTAACATCTTTTTAGACTTCCTTATATCCTTCAAACATCACACTTTCCATATTGGTTGGTAACCCCCATTCATGGTTATGAGATTGTGCTCATATTTCTAAGGGCAAGGAACAATGGATAATATTTTGTTGGTGGCCAAGGGCCACCAGGAGTGGACTTGTGATAGAATAGAATAGAATAGAATAGAATAGAATAGAATAGAATAGAATAGAATAGAATAGAACAAAATACTTTTATTGGCCAAGTGTGATTGGACACACAAGGGATTTGTCTTGGTGTAAATACTCTCAGTATGCATAAAAGATACATTCGTTAAGAATCAAGAATCATAATGAACAACACTTAATGATAGTCATGGGGTACAATCAGCAATCAAATCATACGAGGAAACAATCCATGCAAATCGTAAGGATACAAGCAACAAAGTTATAGTCCTACAATCAGAAGTGGGAGCGGATGGGTGATAAAGAGTGATGAGAAGATTAACAGTAATAGTAGTGCAGACTTTGTAATAGTTGAACAGTGTTGAGGGAATTATTATTTGATGGAAAGTGAGCNGATAAAGAGTGATGAGAAGATTAACAGTAATAGTAGTGCAGACTTTGTAATAGTTGAACAGTGTTGAGGGAATTATTATTTGATGGAAAGTGAGCAAGGTTTGGACTTTCGTGGGGGTATATATGTATGGGTTCATGCAGGTAATTTTATTGAATTAGCTGAGAAGACAGCAAGTATCAGAATAACAGAGTTGAAAGGGTCTTTGGAGGTCTTCTATTTCAATTATTTTCTCAGGCAGGATACCCTATACCATTTCAGACAAATAGTTGTCCATTCTCTTCTTAAAGACCTCCAGTGTCTGAGCACGTACAAGTTTTGGAGGAAAGTTGCTCCACTGATTAATTGTTCTCACTGTCAGAAAATTTCTCCTCTGTTTTAGGTTGCTTCTCTCTTTGATTAGTTTCCACCCATTGCTTCTTGTCCTACCCTCAGGTGCTTTGGAGAATAGGCTGACCCCCTCTTCTTTGTGGCAGCCCCTCAAATATTGGAACACTTCTCTCATGTCACCACTAGTCCTTTTTTTCATTAGACTAGACATATCCAATTCCTGCAACCATTCTTCATATGTTTTAGTCTCCCACCCTCTAATCACATTTGTTGCCTCTTCTCTGCACTCTTTCCAGAGTCCCAACAGCTTTTTAAAATTGTGGTGACCAAAACTTGATGCAATATTCCAAGTGTGATCTTACCAAGGCATTACAAAGTAGTACAAACACCTCATGTGATCTTGATTCTGTCCTTTTACCTTGCTCGCTCTTTGTAGGACCACATCTACTGAAGTTCTGCCCAGCCACAACCTCTTGTAGAGATTACATCATCTGCTCTCCAGATGTAAAAAGTTCCAGATGGATTTACCAATTGTAAGAATCCCTTGGGTGAATCAACTTGTTTGTTTTCATGTATGATCAGATGAGAATTAGGATTCTGGTAGGAAAAAAAACTTTCTTATTAGCTATGGTTTGATGATATGCGAGAAAGCAAGGAATGAAGTATGACCTCAAAGCAAATACTAATATTGGAACTGACAGAGAGAAATGTGATGAAAACTTTAACTTGGTTATAGCAGAAAAAGAAGGTCAGACTCTGTTCTAGTCCTGCCTTGGCCATGAAAGCTGGCTGGGTGACTTTGGGCCAGTCCCTCTCTCTCAGCCTAGCCCACCTCACAGGGTTCTTGCTAGGGAGAAAATAGGAGAAGGAAGGTATGTTGGACAAAATTGCCACTTTGAGTTATTTGTAAAAATAATAAATGCAGGATACAAGTAACTAAAGCCCATGTCACAGTGAACCAACGGATGCAAAGAGGATGTAAAACGGACAAAAAACCTTGCCATCCGTTCGAAAACGCGATGTATCACTGCCTCCGTTTTGCTTCCTCTCTATCCGTCCAGCATCTGTTTATTGACGTTTCATCTGCTCCAAAAGTTTTGGCTGCCTAAAACTTTTGCGCGGAAAATGTATCCAGTTCGTCCGTTCTGCATCCGCTACGCATCCGCTACGCATCCATTACGCATCCGTTACGCATCCGCTATATCTGCTGCACATCCGCTGCGCATCCACTGCGCATCCACGCAACTCGCATCCGCCGGAGGCAGGGAGGAAGCGAAGGGACGCAGAACGGATGCAGGACGGCTGCAGAACAGATGCCAAGCAGAAACAAAGCGTTTAAAACGGAAAAAATGTTCGCAGAGGGGACCTATCTCGGATATTAGGGATGTCTACAGGATGCCTAGAGGATGCAAAGGGACACTTATACTGCCTATAAAAAGGTGGAGCAACTCGTCTGCATCTCACTTTCAGACCAGCAGCCTAGCTGTGCAACCTCTGCAGCCTTCATCTGACTCTTCCTCTTCCACAGCATCCAGTCATGTCCACCGTGGATTGTGACAAAGTCTTTCGGCAGCCACCATCCTTCTGCACAGTGCGACGATCTACAGGCTCTGTGAACTCTACGACGGGAAGAAAAGGAGCCACCCAAAAAAAGTCTGGGTCCAAAGATGTTCGCCAGAAGTGCAGAGGATGGACTGTACAAACAAGCTGATGGTGGAGCTCAGGAGCGAAGACACTCGGGCATTCCAGAACTTCATGAGGATGCCTCAGCCATTTTGACGAACTTGTGCAGCGGCTGACACCCAGGTTGACCAAGGCAAACACCAGCTTCCGGCCAGCCTGGAACCTGAGCTCAAGGTGGCACCCACTCTGCGCCACCTGGCCTCAGGGACCACCTACAGGAGCATGCAGTACAGCTGGAGGGTGCCACCCAGCACCATCAGCATTGTGGTCAGAGAAGGGGTGCAGGCCATCATCGAAGAATACAAGGAGGAGCTCCTCCAGTGCCCCTCCACTGAAGAAGGATGGAAGAAAGTTGCAGAGCAGTGGTATCAGAAGTGGAACTTCCCCCACACCGTTGGAGCCATAGATGGCAAGCACGTGGCCTGCAAAGCACCAGCCAAGTCGGGGTCCACTTATCACAACTACAAGGGCTTCTTCAGCATCATCCTCTTCGCCATGGTCGATGCTGACTACAAATTCATGTACAAATTCAAAGCTTCAGGCAACGGCTCATCTCAGATGCCCAGGTATACAATGCCAGTTCACCTCAAGGAGGGGCTGGAAACGCAACCTCATGGGGCTTCCTAGATCCAGAACCCCTGTCCAACGACACCTCTAAATACCCTACTTCTTCATGGGGATGACGCCTTCTCCCTCACAACCTATCTCATGAAGTCCGACACTCTAAATACCTCACCCGTGAGAGAGGATCTTCAACTACAGGCTTTTCAGGGCAAGACGGGTGTGGAGAACGCCTTTGGCATCCTGGCCAACAGGTTCCAGGTACTTTTCACCAACATGCAGCATAGCCCAGAGATCATGAGGAGGACGTGGAAGCTTGCTGCAACCTGCACAATCTCATGCGCACCCGCTACCGCAGTGTTGAAGAACAGGCTTGTGGACTGTCAACAAGGCAATGGGGACATGGAGCCTGGGGAATGGAGGCAAGGGCAAAACCTGATCGACACTGAGGATGTGCAAGGCCCCAACAGAGCCTCACATGAGGCGAAGAAGCAGCGCAACCTCCTGAGACACTAGTGCAACTCCCGCACTGGAGCAGTGGAGTGGCAAGACAGGATGGTAAATGCTAATGGATGCTTCCTTCAGCCTGTCTCATCACACGGATGAGATTGGGCCATGTATGTTTGGTGGGCTACAATGAACAGGCGTTTAATAAAGAGTTGTGTTTATGTTGACATGTGTGGATGATTGATATTATCATTATTGATAATAAAGGGCCGTAGGTGTGGCACCTGGGAGGGTGGACCATCCAGTCCCACTATGCTTGCACTGGAGGTTTATCTATCCCACAGCTATTACCCATCCCAAAGTTATCCCTGCCCATCCCACAGCTATCTTAACCCATCCCACAAGCATGAAAAGGCTGAAACCATTTCTAAAAGTTTCCAGCAAGACTTTATTAAAAAAGAAATGAAGCAAGTGTGTGAATCAAAAAATGACTTTATTAATAACAAGCTATAAGACAAAATGAGTCTCTGCACTCCTCTTGGTCGCTCAGTCTCAGGGGTGAAGGGTGCAGGTGCTGTGGAGGTGCTGGTACTGGAGTGCTTGTCATCAGCTCCTCCAAAAGCAGAAGCAGCAGAAGCCCCAGCCCCAGAAGAGCAAGCCCAGCTGCAGAAGCCCAGCAGAACCAGAGTGAGGGCCAGGGGGCGGGATGGTAGCCATGTGCCCTCTTGCAGGGCTGCAGCAGATGGCTGAGGCTTGCTGTGCTTCAGCATGGTTGTGGGTTTGCTGGCTGGCAGGGAGGGTGGCAGGGAGGGTGGCAGCAAGGCTGGCAGCAAGGCTTGCAGGCAGACTTGCAGGCAGGGCAGGCAAGGCAGCCAGTCCTTCGGCAGCAGGTCTTTCCTCTGAATGGCGACCTGCTTCCGAGCTGCTTCCGTTATATCTGCGGGGCTGACGCAATGCATCCTCCCGCATGCACAATTAACGCCAGGCATCCGCTAGGCTTCCGCTGTGCATCCGCTCTGCATCTGCTTCATCCGCTGTGCATCCGCTGTGCATCCGCTGTATCCGTTCCGCGTCCGCTTTGCTGAGGCCCCCGGAAGCCCTGCGGAAGTTCCATCCGCTCCCATCCGCTTCATCCGCTTTGCATCCGCCCTGCGTCCCTCCCGCGTCCGTGTTATCCGCTCCGGTTATGCAAATTTTTGCCCCTTTTGAGAGCGGATAACAACGGATGGACCATTTTGCTCGTCCGCTGTGTCCTTTTTGCATCCGTTGGCAGTGTGACATGGCTTAAACAGTTGTCTCTTTTGTTGATTTGTCCAAGCTAACCAGTTATTTTGTGGGACGTGGTGATTCAGTAGCTAAGACGCTGAGCTTGTTGATCAGAAAGTCGGCAGTTCCATGGTTTGAATCCCCAGCGCCGCGTAACAGAGTGAGTTCCTGTTACTTGTCCTAGCTTCTGCCAACCTAGCAGTTCGAAAGCATGTAAAAATGCAAGTAGAAAAATAGGGACCCCTTTGATGGGAAGGGAACAGAGTTCCGTGCACCTTCGAACATTTAACATATCGGCCACATAACCAAAGAGACATCTTTGGACAGTGCTGACTTCGGCTTTGTAACGGAGATGAGTACCACCCCCTAGAGCCTGAAATGACAAGCATGTATGTGCAAGGGGAACCTTTATCTTTATCTTAACCAGTTATTTTATATAACATGGGAAGCCATACATATCTTGGGTAGGTTACTAACCTTTACTAACCTTAGGTAGGTTAGTAAAATTTAACATCATGAAATGTGAACTTTTAAAATCATGGGCTGTTGAACACATGTGGACCAGTAAAGGCCACAAATATTTGGGGATACAACCAAATGCAAGTTTTGTGTACCTGGTGCAAATTCATAAGCTCAACATTATTTTCATCAATTATGGCATTGTGTATATCATAAATACACTGTATGGAAGAGATCAGAAAATGCAATTGGTTAATCAGCAATGCATTCCTAAACATACCTAAATATCAATAAAGTGAGAAAACACACACAGAGAGATAACTAAGGCAGGTTCTGATGAAGTTTAAACCAGCAATAAAAATGAAGTCTATTCCACAGGTAGTCTATAAAATTAAATCTAACATTCAAGAGGGGTCTGAAGTGAGTTTTCCGGATTCGTATGAAAAACCATGAAAGAGGAATTATGATGAATAGGTTAATAGAAATGTTAATTTAAATGAACAACTATTGTGAAGAAAGCAAAGCCTGGGTACGAGATCAATACAAAATAAAAAACAAATAAAGCAGTCAATAATGCCTAGGGTTATCATTATTTGAATTCTAGAAAAATGATCTTATGTAGAAGCATTTGTTCCACTGCACACACTCCACATGAAGTGCCAATGAACATTTATTCATTTGTTTTGATTGTGTCAATATTCTATATTTTCTCTACATTGCTGAATTTGGCTTAGTGTGACTTCATCATTCATGCCAGCTCTGCAATAGCACCTCTGTGAAGTAGGTTAAATAATCTGAATTATCTTCAGATAATTACCTTCAGATTATCCTGAAGAACAGGGGTTCCCAAACTTGGCAACTTTAAGACTTGTGGACTTCAACTCCCAGAATTCTGGGAGTTGAAGCCCACAAGTCTTAAAGTTGCCAAGTTTGGAGACCTCTGCTGAAAAGGGTCTATCTAACAGGTAGTCCTTGACTTAAAACACTTCATTTAGTGACCTTCAAAGTTACAATGGCACTGAAAAAAGTGACTAAGGACCACTTTTCACATTTATGACCACAGCAGCATCCCCATGGTCATTTGATCAACATTCAGATGCTTGGCAATTGACTCATACTTATGATGGCTGCAGTATTCGGGAGTCACGTGATCACCTTTTGTGAAACTTTTCACCTTTTGTGAAAGCTCCAACTGCCCAAGTTGCTGATATGTCTGCTGAAACAGCTCTACAGAGGAATGATTGAGTCTGTCATCTGCACCTCTATAACTGTCTGGTTCAGTTCTGCAACCCAATAGGACAGACACAGACTCCAGAGAGTAATTAGGACTGCAGAAAAAACAATTACTACCAACCTGTCTTCAATTGAGGACCTGTATACTGCATGAGTCAAAAAAGGGGCTGTGAAAATATTTACAGACTCCTCACATCCCGGACATAAACTGTTTCAACTCCTTTCCTCAAAATGACGCTATACAGCATTGCACACCAGAACCACTAGACATAAAGAAAGCCATCACTCCACTAAACAAATTATTCCCTCAACACTGTCCAACTATTTACAA
>BHFT01020837.1:0-17219 GCA_004320025.1 Laticauda laticaudata
TAGATAGATAGATAGATAGATAGATAGATAGATAGATAGATAGATAGATAGATAGATAGATAGATAGCCTTCCTAGGGGCCTATTCACACATGCCCATCATTTTCAGTGTCCTCTTTTAATGGCTGATGTAGCATAGTCTGACAGTAAGAGAGATTAACTGGATGAACAAAGCAAATGTTTTATCATAGTTGCATTTGGAGCTACATTTTATTACATCCAAATCTTTGCTCACTTCAGAATTCTACTGTCTCTGGATTCCAAATTCTTATTTCCAGAAACTCTTGCCTTCTAAGAACTATTGTTTTTCTATGCAGAGACCAGATAAACTAAGGAAGTGAATCTAAGAAATACTGAAAAGGTAGGGTTTTTTTTGGCAAACTTGGCAGCTTTGAGATGTGTGGACTACAGTTCCCAAAATTTCCCAGAAAACGTGCTGGCCAGGGAAATCTGGGACCTGCTGTCTACACATCTTAAAATTTATTTCATTTTATTTATGGAAATTTGTTAAACAAAAACGAGAACAAGAATAAGAGAATAAAAATACAGTGATAGGGATGATATGCACATTAGTGCACTTATACACATACTCTCTGCTCATCACTTAAGTATGAAGTAAGGTCTACAGAAGTCAATTTGTGACTGAAACTGAAAATTTGTAGCTGAGACAACTGAAACAGGTAGGGTATTCCAGACTTTGACAATTCTATTGCAGAAATCATATTTTTGACAGTCAAGTTTAGAACGATTTACAAAATTGCCATGTTTGAGAAACACTGGGTAAAAGACGTATTTCGAAAAAAAAGATATCTTTTTAGTTCAAGTCCACCCTATTAAATGCATTGTTGCAACACCTACTAAAACTGTTCAATAGCATTCTAGGTGGCAACTGATCAGCTTGTTTATTTCTTTTAATTATGACTTGAATATGATTGTCATAGTGGTGGGATTCAATTTTTTTTACTACCGGTTCTGTGGGCGTGGCTTGGTGGGCATGGCAGGGGAAGAATACCGCAAAATCCCCATTCCCTCCCCACCCTACTAACCTACTTTCCAGCTCCATTCTCCTGTGAAGGGCAACAAAAGAAGACCCAGCTGATAAGCTGGAATTCAGCAGGCAGAGAATAGATGTGGGCGGGGCCAGTCAGAAGTGGTATCTGCCGGTTCTCTGAACTACTCAAAATTTCCACTACCGGTTCTCCAGAACTGGTCAGAACCTGCTGAATACCACCTCTGATTGTCAGCTTCTGTTTCTGACATCCAAAAGACAGCAATGGAAACATACTGATAGATTGTCCTGGAAAGAAAGGGTTAATTATCAGTGACCTCAATGGATGGTCCTTCATATTTTCATGAAATCATTCCTTCTGCCCACCATCTAGTGCCACTGCCAGATATAAGAAGGATTACTTTGATATTCAACTTTTATGATTAAAAAAATCACTAATTGGCAATTAATGCCCAAATCTCTCAAGCTGTAAAAACTCTATGGTAAGCTTTTTAAAAAGTATTTTAAAATTTTAAATACTCTTCTCAGATCCTGTACTTCCTCTTTCACCCGATAGGAATGTTACAATTATAGTATAATTTAAAGAATGTCTGTTACAAAACTTCAAACTTAGCACTTTTTGTCATTTTTAAATTAACAGAAGAGAGATATGTTTTTAAAGCACATTTTTAATTAAAATCATTGACAAGACATTCTATTGGCCTTTTCTTCTCAGTTATTTGGCAACTCAGAAACATTTGTCAAAACAAATTAACACTTTGGATGGGAGAAATGTATGTTTTATGAAAGCTGTAAATGTGTCAGCATTGGACATTTGTGAAATTTAAATCATTCTTTCCTTTCTTATTTTATTATTTTTTTATCAGCAGCTTGCCATTACAGTCAGTAGTTCTGTCTACATTTTAAAGAACTAAATTCAACAGCTTCCTTGAAATGAGTGACTAATTATGGCAGTGATATAAATATGTTTATATCACATAAAATATGATTTACCTCTACCCTGCCAGGCTTTCTAGAATACAGTTGAGAGATGACACAAAAAGGCTGAATCCTGGTAACACTGACATTACTACATTCACAGGAAAGGTTTTCATAGATGTTGATGCAGGCCTTGGACTATTTATAGACATTTAGCTGCTGAGTTTTTCTCAGGGCCAACACCAAGCTCTTCTTGAAGACTGCAAACTGTCTTTCATTGATTTTTAACATGCACTAGTGCATTCATGACTTTTTAAGTTCTTTTTTCCCCCTTGAGTTTATTTTTCCTCTTTTCTTTTAATGTGTAGAAAATGATATTGAATATATTATATTAAAATATATTATATATCCCAAAATGTTGATACATGTTTTTTCCCCAGATATATGAGCATTACTTGGAAAAAAAATAATGATTAACCTTTAAAATCAGATTGGCATTTCTTTTTTCTCCAAATGTAAAATTAATACTCATTTTTTAATCATTAGTATAATTTTCAGGATGATACTTTTGTTCTTTTGGCTGTTGAACTGTTACGGCTGCTAGTAACCCTTCAAATTGTTTGCTTCATTCAAGCATTCTTTTCTGAATAATTCATTAGGCATTATTATCCAAGCGTGGAACACCTCATTTAGCACTGGTGATCTTTTCCTTATGTGTAGCTGACAGGCAATCAAAGTTTTTATCAGTGCAGAAAATTTGCAATTCAGAAATGTAGTCACTGCAATTAGTAGCTATCAGGTAGCACAGGAAGGACAGCTCTTTTTTTTTAAAAAAAAAAGACATAGTTGCATGAGCTCAACTGATGTTCTGCACAAAAGTAATGGGTAAAACTAACCACTGTTTCTAAATTTATAAAATGGAACCATCCTTTTTCCTCCCTTTCCAGTAGAGCTGTAATTAACTTTGTATTCCATATATAAGTTTGTATATGCATATGTATTTTGTACTTTCCTATATATTGTACTGTATATGAAAGAAGTTATTGAGAATGTGTGTCTTTCATTAACTTTTGTCTTAATTTTGGGATCCTGGGAGGTTTGTTTGTAATATTGGCAAGATAGTACAGTATGTGGTTTATTTTGGCATATTACAAATATAGAGCAAAACTGGATTCAAGCTCTGTTTGCTGACCTGGTGAGCTACCTTGGAATATAAGTGAAAGTCAAGATTTTTTTCATGCATAGAAGTAAATAAAGGAGTGCAATGTAATTTCACTAGAAATTGATTGACCATGTCCAATTTAAAGATACCTGCTTTTGTCTGATCAAGAAAACTGAGCAAGTTTCTTTGCTGAGTTTCAGAGTTCAGGTCAAATCACTGACCTCAGGAGACCTAAATTGGTCTATGTTCCTTAAGCCAAGCCTGGTACCACCATCACTTTGGGAAGACATGGCATACACAAATTATATAGATTAGTTTTATTAGAACTGGCCTAACTTTTTAGGTTTCCTCTTCCAAGTTATGTTAGCAAACTAGCAACTTCCAGAGAAGCAGTATATATCTTAAGGACCATCGGGAAATGTTTAATCCACCGGTACTCAAACTTTGGGGAAAAAAATAACAGTTTTCATTCACAGTAAGCTCATGTTTGTTCTGTATAACTTGGAAGGTTCCAAGTAGTCTTTTCTGATTGGCCAGAAAGGCCAGTAAAGGATTGGATCATTAGAACCAATCCAAGGAGCCGCTCAAAGAGACGGCAAAGTTAAACAATGTCATTGGATAACAAGCCGGCAGGCAAGCCTCTACATAAAGTGCTCCGCAAGTTGAGCCAATGTCCATTACTTGTTTGCTTGTTAACTAATAGAAGAGTTATTGTGGTTGAACCCCCGCGTCTGACCTCACGTCTCTTTCCAGGACGGGAACACTGCATGAGGATGGAGATCGTCCTAAAACGGAAGATTGAGCACGAGGCGAAGAAAAACAACACGCTAGACAAAAATGGGTGTCAACAGCGCCCCCGCACTACTTTTAACCAATTAAAGAGATTGGGATCGTCTTATATCGATCGCTTCTAGTGATGTTTCTGGGTAGAGCAACTGCGAAAAGGACGAGATCCATTTCCGGATCAAGCGAAAAGAGGCTTGTCTTCCGAATACATCTGTGGGCCAGCCGTGTTCCAAAATGCGCAAAGGCATGGCAAAGCCCAGAGACGTGAAAACAGATGACCTGGTCTGAAACTTAACTGAATGCTAAAGCTACACTAACGCGCGGTTGTCTCAAATCTATTCAGAGCACGAGATTTTATAAAAGAGGACCAGAGGGAAGATGAGACGCATACTTGCAGGATTTTTGTGGCAGCTGTCTGCATCTGGGAGGGAGCCTGCGGAGTTCCGAGGTAATCGGATGAGTGAGGCCAATGCAGATGAGTCATGTCGTGTTAGGTCTAAAGGAACTCTACTTTACAAAGCAACTATTAAACAGAACCTTACATAACGTGTGCAGAACATCAGCGGAAGCCATCGCCACAGAAGGCTGCGAAGAATCAGTGTGCCACAATGAAATGATCATGCCAATAGCTGACAGACGACGCCTACCCAGAGGAAAGAAGCAACTGCCGCCAATCACAACCCGACGAAGACCGAGATAGTACATCCAGAAACTGATGAAGGATGACGATGAGAGTCCATCAACCTGTATGCAAACCAATAAAGGCGCGAAGAGAGAGAGAATGTGGTGGGAATGGTGTCTGGCTGTGGAGGAAACCCACCTCCGAGCCGACTTGTAGGTTCCTTGTGATTGCCATCTGATCGGGCTTGCAGAAGCAGGGGACACATCAGAAAGAAGTCTGCTGAAATCGTAAGAACAGCACGTCCTTAGCAGACACGGTAATTCCCACAAAGACTGACCGAGGCAAGCCGATTTATGAAAATGGGGGCTCAACAAGGGAATTCCAGCAACGACGAAAAACTCACCGGACTGTCACTATCGGAGCACACAGACGGTAAGCGGGAGAAAAGTCCAAATATTGTAGTTGACCATTGAAGGAAGCCTTGTGAAATGAGGTCGACTCAGGAGATCTTTTCTATCAATTGGTGTCTTGGACAACACATCAGGCGGTGATTGGTTCCAAAACATAAAACAATAAAGAACTCAAGAAACCAAAAAAGTTACTTCGTCGCAAGACTTACCAAGGAAATAGAATTCCCCGTTGTACGGTCTAGGACATTTCAAAGTCACGTTAACAAACAACACGCCGAAGTCCTGCCGCTGACTAGTAGTGACCGAGACGTCCAAGCCTCCTGGGCATCAAATGTGGTCTCACCATCTGGAGCATCCGGGAATGACCGGGAGTAAGCAAATAGCTTGCAAGTGATTGGGTAAGAGAACCGTGCTACACCGAATTCCAGGACATTCTTTGACTGCACTCTAGGCAGGTTACTGGGGAACCCCAATTTCCTCATTAGCTTAGACCCCATAGCACCAAGAAGGTTAAAAAGCCAGACGGTCCCTTTCATTTAAAGCCCATCCTTGTTAGAAAGATAGATGAGGCAATTAACAAATCTGATTGCAACAAGGGGTCATAGAACAATTGACATGCTAGGTGGGAGACTCCAATAGTCAAGATCTGTGTAAAACCAGAATGGTCTGTGACATACGCAGGACTACTAGGCTTAACCTGAACCATACGCTTGCAGCAACAGCACCATACCCGTACCCACTCATCAGCACTTATGCACCTTCACTTGGAGGGAGGAAATAATTTGCTATTGCAAACTCGTATTTGGTCAGCCATATCAGCAGCTTCACTAGACCCAGATAACAGCCGAAGCACAGAAGCAATAGGTATGCTGCATAGAGGTCAAGCAAGAGTGTAACAGCATTACAAGTTCAGAGTAAGCGTTGCCCCAGGCATATTACAAAGCCTCATTGGAACGGCGCTATTAAACGGGATAAAAGGGGTCGTTCCATTACTTGATGATGAATTCCATATTATTTCAGCAAAAAACACGATCCCAATTAGAAGCAAGAACGAAGGAGCAAGTGCTAACCAAATTTAGAGGAATCCGGCCCTAATAAATAAAGAGGAAAAAACTGCTGGACTGGCTACTGACTGCGTCAAATTTTTAGGATATCTTGCTATTGACGACACAGAGGTATCTCACCCAACAGACAAAAAATGTCAAGAAATTAAAGATGCAGCCGCAGGCCAAAAACTAAAAATGGACTTACAGGCATTCTTGGGTCTGATTCAACTTTTATAACTATATTCCTCCCCACAAAGCAATGATAAGCAGAACCATCCTAACACGCTAGTTTCTGCTGGATTTAAAAAACGTGTCTGGACTTTGGGTCATATAGAAAGAACAAAAAGCCATTCCAAATAGTATAAAAGACTTTATTACCTGACATATCTCAAGCGGACCGTTCTTGTTCACGTTTAGTGAAGTCTACAGTTACATTGAACGGTCACTTGGTGTGACGCCTCGACCTTGGGTCCAGGCGGCATGCCGAGCCAGCTCAAATTACCTGACGGGAGAGAGGACGACCATCAGCCCTTTACTCAAAATGTGCTCTACGCATAAGCGGGAAATGCAGGCACTATTATCCAGGCTAGACCAGCAGTAGGCCCTGGCAATCAGACTCGCGGAGTTAAACTATTGCACGAATACCTCTATGGAGGGACATTTCTTCGCATGTGGGACCTGACCCATTAAGACCGTTACTGGGCGTGGATTTTGGTGGGGGTAAACAAACCCACACCGGCGATACATTCTATCCCGGACGTAGACGATAGCTCGGGTTGATGTGTCATAGCAATTCTGGCCTCACCTATTCATATAGCCTTGCCGTCATCGGACCCGGGAAACAAAATGGACCGCATGCATGACGCTTTAAAGCCAGCACTCATTAGCGCAATGCCATGAAAGAGGACGGAGCCCCGGCTTTCAACCTACCTACAATAGTAGGTGTAATACAAGTAGAGACCTGCTGACTTCCCATTGTCCTGCAAAATGATGTCGGTTGCCAGAAGCCCCACTGGCGAGAAGCACCGCAGTGACTGCCCGTGTTTTTGACTTGGGTAGGTAAAAGGCTTGGCCGGAAAGCCAAAAGACTGTGAATGGTTTTTCTAGACTTTTCGGACTAGACAACCGAAATACTGTCAATACAAAAGTAGGTGTTTAGTTGTGGGGAGAGATTGGGTGGTAATTCCGTAGGAAGTCTACTATCCAAACTGCAGGAAGAGGTGTTGAGTTGCGTACATTGCAGGGGCCACCCAGAGCATAGTAAAATGAAAACCTGGCCAGAGGAGGGCCATGTCTTGGTGGCCTGGTATCAAGGACAAGGGAATTTGAACCTGGGTTGTCAACATTGCCATGTTATAGTGTCCAGAAGAGCTAAGACACTACTACCGCATTACAGCCCATTACGGGACTGGGAGATCCCACGAGGGCCCTTTTTGTCTCGAATCCATATTGTATTTTGAGAGACCAACCACGGGGGCCAAACATGTTCTTAATAGTCCCTAGCAATGCATTTAAATTGGTTGGGAGGTTTATAGTTATGTCATCCACACAGACCCACACGATGCTGTTATAAACAGCTAAACACATTGTTTTGCAACTCATGAGTAATTAACTGTTGTACCTGGTATTCCGAAACAGGGCACAAGTAACGGCTATACAATTTGAACAGTACTGTAGCATCCCTGGGTATATCGCCATGTCACTAACCGCACCGGCCCACC
Source organism: Laticauda laticaudata (assembly GCA_004320025.1). Taxonomy (NCBI): domain Eukaryota; kingdom Metazoa; phylum Chordata; class Lepidosauria; order Squamata; family Elapidae; genus Laticauda; species Laticauda laticaudata. The sequence continues at coordinate 7,673 of BHFT01020837.1, forward strand.
CGGAGGCAAAATGTAGGACGCCAAACGAATGGTCCCGAGTTATCTAAAGAAGGCCGAGACAAAATGGACCGTGGGGTGAAGACGTACCAGCAAGCTGAAACTATGCTTACTTACTATACTAACGAGACGATCATCACTGCCCAGTAGATACAACAACACCAGAGACCTCGGCAGAATTGTTAAAGGGAAGGAAACTCAGATCCATTTAGATAAGACTGCACCTAAATTACACTTGTGAGAAACCCCCCGCACTCATTCCAGCCAATAACCGCACTTTTGAAATCGGCAACCTAGTCTATGCCAAAGAATTTTACCGACGGGACCCTCTCTGGCTTCCAGCTACCTATCACACAATAACAGGCCCCGGATCCTAAACCGAGCTAAACATGGGATGAGATGGAGAGAATGGAAGCGGCACATAGACAGCCTTCATTCCCAGAACATCAAGTGGTAAAAACGACGTGCAACCTCTAAACAATAAGAATCGTATGAAAACAAAAACCAAGAGGGGGGGAAACACAAACAAATTAGCAAAAGAGTGTGAAATGAAACCATTGAAATTAAATCTTAGGAACTCTAAACCAACCAAAAAGAGCACTTCACGGTTGGATGGAAACCATTCAGAGGTAGTCAAGCAAAAGGGAAGCCGTCCTGGAAGGGGCCAAAAGCCAAAGGCCAGCTCAACCAACTCGGTTTGAACCAGAGGGATGCGAGCAAAACCTACCGGCTGAGCAACTTCAAGGTGGTTAGCGGCAATGCTGACTCACCCTTCAGGCAGGTTTCCATGGAGACAAGCCGGGATAAGAGCACGAGACGATCCCTGACTCAAATCCGGCTCTGAAGTGCCTCGGTAGAGATGATGCTCGGCGGCAGGCGTCACTCAGTGAGGAATCTACAGAAGGAAGCACCAGCTACCTACCTACGCGCAGGACGGTCACGTCCCGTCTCACGTAGGGTGAACTAAAAGGGGAGGGGTGTTCTGATTATAACTCTTAGGAAGGTCCCAAGGTAGGTCTTTTTTGATTGGCCAGAAAGGCCAGTAAAGGAATGGATCTGTAAGGAACCAATCCAAGGAACCGCTCCAATGCGGCAAAGTGAAAACAATGTCCATTGTACAAGCTTAGAGCAGTGGCAAGCCCTCTCTATAAACGGGCTGCCGCAGTTCAGACACAATGTTCCATTCTTTGCCTGTTAACTCAATAAAGATTATTTGTTGGAATCCAAGTCTACCGCACGTCTTTTCTGGATGAACAATGTTTATGGTGTGTGCATGCACATGTGCCACTGAAGTGAGTCTCAACTCCTAGCCTCGTGCAGATAGCCCAGACCTTTAGCATGGTATTTTGGATTGTGTGGCATTAGTGTTTAAATCCTTAAAAACAGCTGATCTTTTTCCTGCGGGTTTCACATTTAGCCAAATTTTGCAGATTTGCAGGTATTCTTATTTATACACAAAGGACAAGTTGTGTCTCCTCATGCTCCAAAATCTCTCTTTTTGATTAAAATCCAAAGTCTTGTACCAATGCAGCTACTATGTTGCTTGATATGTGAGAGTTTAGATTTTCAGAAAAGTAAAGCCCATTCACACTGCACAACGGGATGGAAAGAGGAGTAAAACGGAGAAAAACCTTTGCCATCCGTATGTTTAACCGCGAATGCTTCCGTTTTGCTACCTCACTGCGTCCGTTTTTTTCCTCTTTATCGTCCAGCATCCGTCGACTGAGGTTCCATCGCTCAAAAAGTTTTGAGCTGCTCAAAAATTTTTGAGCGGAAAATGTATCCACGACGTCCATCTGTATCCGCGCCAGGCTACCGGGGAAACTCCATTCTGCCAGTCGTCGTCACTCGTTACACGGTCCGCTACATCCGCCCTTAGAGACATCCGCTGTGCATCCACGCAAATTCAAATACCACTCCAGCAGAAAAGCGACAACAGGAGGAAGAGGACGACGGACATGGAACGGACGTCAACGCGCATTAAGCAGCACGGAGTGGAGAAAGGATGAAAGGCAGATGGCAGCTCGCAAAGGAAAGCATTTTAAATGGAAAAAACATTCTCAGCTAGGGGACCTATCTCGGACATTAGGATTGTCTAGAGGATGTCTAGAGGATGCAAGAAGGACACATAGGGGGAAAAACTATATTGCCTATAAAAAGGGGACTCACCGCTCTCACTTTCAAGACCAGCAGCCCTGCTATGCGACTCTGCAGCGTTCGATCTGCCTCTTTGCTTTTCACAGGCATCCAATCATGTCCATCCATGGATTGTTAACGACAGTCCTTCTTGGTAGCCACATCGTTTCTGACAACAGTGTGAAGCCATCATACAGGTTCATTTCAACTTCTTACTTCCGGGACAACAAAGGAGGGCGCCTAAGAAGCATCTGGGTCGAAAGATGGATTGGGAGTAAGGCCAGAGTACGGACCTGTACAACAAGCTGATAGTGGAGTGCTGTAGGAACGAAGCACCTCGTGAGCATTTGCAGAACTCTGTCATGGGATGCCTCAGCCATGTTTTGACGAAGTTTGTGCAGCGGCTGACACCCAGGTTGACCATAGCAAAACACCAAACTTCCGGCCCAGCCTGGACCTGGGCATCAAGGTGGCACTGACTCTGTGCCACTGGCCTCAGGGACCACCTAAGGAGCATGCAGTATGGCTGGGGTGCCAACACAACACCACTCAGCATTGTGGTCCAGGAGTGGTGCAGGCACATCATCGAGAATACTGGAGGAGTTCCTCCAGTGCCCCTCCACTGAAGAAGGATGGAAAAGAAAGTTGCAGAGACAGCTTGGTATCAGAGTGATGTGGAACTTCCACACACCGTTGGAGCCATAGATGGGAAGCAATGTGGCCTGGCAAAGCACCAGCCAAGTCAAGGTCCACATCTATTTCAACTACAAGGGCTTCTCAGCTCATCTTTTCACCATGTGATGTGTGCTGACTACAAGTTCATTCTGTACATCAGATGCTTCGGGCAAACGGAGTCAGCTCTCAGGATGCCCAGGTACTACACAGTGACCTCCAAGGAGGCGGCTGGAACGCAAACCTCATCATGGCTTCCGCCGATCAGAACGCCTGCCCAACGACACGCAAGATTGTGCCCCTACTTCCATCATGGGGGATGACGCCTTCTCACACTCAGAACCTACACTCATTGAAGCCCTACACCTCCAGATGCCTCACCTGTGAAGAGAGTATCTTCAACTAACAGGCTGGTCCAGGGCAAGGCGGGTGTGGAGAAAGCCTTTGGCATCCTGGCCAAAAGGTTCACGGTTCCTTCTCACACCATGCAGCATCGACCAGAGGACGTGGAGGAGCATCGTGGAAGCTTGCTGCATCCTGCACAATTCTCATTTTGCGCACCCTGCTACCCAGTCTTGCCAGAACAGGCTCGTGGACCTCCAACAAGGCAATGGGGACATGGAGCCTGGGCGAATGGAGGCAAGAGGCGAACCTCTGATCGACACTGAGTATGTTCAAGGCCCCACAAAAGCCTCAAACATGAAGGCAAAGCAGCGCAACTCCTGAACACTTGGTGCATACTTTCCAGCTGGAGCAAGTGGAGGTGGCAAGAACAGGATATGATAGATGATTAATGGATGCTTCTTCAGCCTGTCTCATCTACCCTGGATGAGATTGAGGCCATGTATGTTGGTGGGGCTACAATTGAATAGGGCATTTCAATAAGACGTGTGTGTTTAATCGTTTGAAATGTGTTGATCGAATGAATTAAAATTGTTATTGATAATAAAGGGCCAGTATGTGTCGGCACCTGGGAGGGTGGACCATACAGTCCACTATGCTTGCACTGGAGGTTTATCTATCCCCACAGCTATCTAACCATCCCACAGCTATTTTAACCCATCCCACAGATATCCTAACCCATCCCACAGGTATCCCTGCCCATCCCACAGCTATCTTAACCCATCCCAAAGTATCCCTGCCCAACCCACTGCTCCTCTTACCCATCCCACAAGCATGCAAAAGGCTTAAACCATTTCTAAAAGTTCACCAAGACTTTATTTACAAAATATAAATGAAGCAAGTGTGTGAAGCAAAGATAATCTTTATTAATAACAAGCTGGTAAAGAAAATGACCAAGTCAAGTGTCCAAATAAATTCTACAGGTAGTGCACCCCAGTCTCTGCCTTTCTCAGTCACTCTGAGGTGTGCCCAGTTTCAGGGGTGAAGGGTCCAGTGCTGTGGAGGTGGCTGCTACTGGAGTGCTGGTCTAAGCCCCAATAGGGTGCTTGGCCCCGAGAGGACAACAGGTGATGGGGTGTTGAGGAAAGCTCTCAGACACTGGCTCTGCCCTGTGATGTTTGAGAGCTCCTTCCTCCATGCCATGGGGTGTCAGTCCCAATACCGACGACAGATGTACTGAGGCCGGCTTGGCTGTGGGGTGGAGGAGGGAGCAGTTGTAGGTGGCTCTTGGTCTGCGCTGTGTGAGGACTGGCGTGGGTGGCATCGGTGACATGGATGGCATCGGTGGCATCGGTGGCAGCAAGTGGCGTGGGTGGCATCGGTGGATCAGTTGAAGCGGTGGCAACCGGTGGCGTCCGATGAGTCTGTGCCTGGACTGGGAAGGGCTGCGCCTGGTGTGCTGGACCTTCTGGTAGCCGTAGCCCTGGTAGGTGAGGGCCTGTGGAAAGCCTTGAATGGGAGGGACATCACTGGGGTGGAGGAGCAGACCTGGACTGGGTGGGAGGCAGGTTCATCTGGATCTGAGGGGTTGTGAAGCAGATCGGTGATCCGGGTCCTTCACCACCTGGTACTAGGGTTCCGCCATGTCCGTGAGGGTCTGGTTGACTATGGTTGAGGAATGGGCTTGCGGTTGGAGGATGAGGAGTCAGTGTGGACAGCTGAGAGAGGATATCTGTGCTGCTCCTGATGGTGTCTTCTTATCTCCAGCAGGACAGTTTGGCTCTACCCCTCCTCTCTGGCTCTCTGGCTTCTGTGGAGGGTGGAGCTGGGGGTGGAATGCGGGTTGGACTGTGGTGGAAGTGGCCGTCTCCTTTCTCCCACTACGCCTTCTTCTCCTCACGCACGTCCACCACGAGTTAGAACAGCTTCAGGGTTCTCTGTCGTGGCACGCTCCACAGAACCTGCATGGAGACAGGAGCTGGACTGTCGGCCGGTAAGATGATCTTGGCTCTCAGCAGCTGCTTGAGAGAGAGGTGTGAGAGGGCTGTCTCCTTGGTGGCGGACCTCACCCTCCAGGAAGCTGCACTTAGGCTCACATAGTATCTTTCTGTCCGTGTCAGCTTGAACCGCGGCTGGCCAGATTTCTTGAGCGATGCAGTGCCCATACCAGGTGTGCATGTGCTTCACCAGCGAGGAGCACTCGAAGTGTAGCCCAGGCCTTCCGCCTTCTCTCTCCCAGGCAGCCGCTTCCTTTTTGTGTGTCCCTGTAGAGCCTGTGTACCCTTCGCCATAGATACTCATTCTCTCTACTCACTTCCAGCACCTCATCCTCATGTTCCTCTCGATGGAGTATTGCCTCCTCTCCTGTTCTCACATATTGACTTTCCTTCCCTTTGCAGGACCCACATGGCCCTCAATCGAGGGCTTCCAGGTTGTAGGAGGCTGCTCCTCCACGCCACCAGGCAGTAGCATGCAGCAGCAGGACCAGGATCAGCTAGCAGCAGCACCAGCAGACAGGATCAGCACCGCAGGCCAGCAAGACCAGTATCAGCAGCAGCAGAGTAACACAGCAGCAGCCAGCAGCCAGGGACCAGCATGCCCAGGGAGCCACCGCAGGCAGGAGTAAGCAGGGCAGCAGGATAGCAAGACAGTGAGTCACGAGACAGGACCAGGCAGGATGAGCAAGACCGGAGCACGAGCAGGACCTAGCAGGATGAGCAAGACGGGCACAAGCAGGCCAGCAGGACGCAGGCAGACCAGCAGGCGAGGAGCAGCTTTCAGCAGCAGTAAGACCAGCAGAAGCACTCACCGTCATAAGCAGCATCTAGGCAGTCCTCCAGAAGCAGCATTCAGCAGAAGCACCACCGCCAGAAGCAGCATCAGCAGAGTAAGCACCAGCAGAAGCACCACATGCCAGGAAGCAGATCAGCAGAGTAAGCACGAGCAGAACCACCACTGCCATAACGCAGCACGTCAGCTCCTCCAGAAGCAGAAGCAGCCGAAGCCCCAGCCCCAAAGCACCCGAGCCAGGGGGTGGTGGAGGTGCCCTGTCCCTCTTGCCCGGGCTGGGCAGCATATGGCGGAGGCTTTCTCTTTCTTCCCATGGGTTGTTGGGTTGCGTGGCTGGCAGGCAGGCAGGAGCAGGCTTGCAGGCGGCAGGCAGCTAGGCTGGCAGGGCAGGGCTGGCCAGGAGGCTGGCTTGGGCAGGCTGGCAGGCCGGCAGGCTTGTAGGCAGGCAGGCAGGCAGCAAGGCTGGCAGGCAGGCTTTGGCAGGCAGGCAGCCAAGGCAGGCAGCAAGCTGTGCAGGCAGCATGCGGAGGGGGCAGGTGGAAGGGCAGTCGATGTGTCTGGAAGGCAGGTCTTTCCTCTGAAAATGCGTTACCTGCTTGCGAGCTGCTCCCTTTATATCCGCGGGGCTGACGCAATGCATCCTCCCATGCGCAATGAACACTAGGTATCCGCTAGGCATCCGCGTAGGCTTCCGCTCTGCATCCGCTTCATCCGCTAGGCTTCCGCTCTGCAATCTGCTTCATCCGCTAGGCTTCCGCTGTGCATCCGCTTCAATCCGCTCGGCCGTCCGCTCTGCATCCGATCTTTCCATTCCGCGGTCCACTTTGCTGCAGTCCCCCGAAGCCTTGTGGATGTGCCATCCTCCCATCGACTTTCCATCCGCTAGAGTTCCGTGGAGCATCCACTTTCGCATCCGCCGTGCGTCCTCCCCCCGTCCATTCCTTTCCGTGTTGTCCGCTCTGGTTATGCAAATATTTGCCCCTTTTGAGAGCGGATAACAATGATGGAACATTTTGCTCGTCCGCTGTGTCCTTTTTACAAACGTCTTGCATCTGTCGGCCAGTGTGACAGGGCCTTAAGTCCTGTATTCAGTCTCAAATTCTATGGATTTTTCTTTCACATGTAGGGAACCACAGAATTTTCACATATCTGACTGACGTTTTCATTCCCTGTTCAAATCTTCATTTTGCCAGGGTGATATCATGTCCACTGGAACTATCTTCAAGTTTCACTATTTTTCAGATCTCAAGCTGCCACTGTGAATCTGTTGCTCTGCAAACAGCAGACTCACTTGTCTTGATGAGTCTTCAAAACTGACAATTTCAGCAAAGTTATTTTGGCAAATATCAGTTTGATTAACTGCTACAGTGAACATTGAGACTGAGCTTGCATATCCCAGACAGGCAAGTTGTTCTTTAATAGTTTGGAATAATACTGCCATTAAAAACAGAATTTTCAAAGTTGTATTTGATGCTGTAACTCCCTCATCTATCCTCCTCCATTGCTTGTCTACTGAGGGCACAAAATGAGAGAGGAGCACATGCTCAGAGAGATTTTTTTAAAATAGGCCATGTTTTCTACAGCACAAATTACTTTTTCTAGGTTTTGGATCTGAGATAGGCAATTGCGCCCATGAGCTATTGGCAGTGTAGGTTTGATATCTAAATAAGAAAAGAATTCACACGAGAAGTTTTCTGCTGCAAACCTTATTCCAGTAAAATTTCATTTTGTATAGTATTGGTTTTAGACATGATTCATTTCCAGCTACAAGACTAAAGTATAATTTTGAGATATAGTTTATCAATTATATATCTGATATTACTTTATAACAAGTGCATATATAAATGTGAAGAAGGGGATGCTAGGAAAATAAGCTGATCCTTCCCTTCCCAGGTATATTCTCTGTACATACTATATTACATTGAAGCATAAAATGGTTTACTGACATTGCTGAAGACAGACCTAAAAAAGAGTGGAGTTATTGCCCCTTATAGACTGTGCAAATTTGAATATATGTGAAGGGACAGAGTAGGCAAACATTTCATTGGTAGTAATCATCACAGTGTTATCTACCTGAAATTCCCTCTACCCCCAGGATATTCTTTGGGCTTATTTTTGGCCTCTTTCAAAAACATATTCCTAAGCATCCTCCAAGAATTTAGACCTCTAAAGAACCCAAAAAATGTGGAAATTACAGTATATTGATGTGTGTGGAAATGACCTCATAGAGTAGGGAAAATAGATACTGCCAAAGGAACAGTGAAATAAGAAATAGGATAGTCTGCAGTTTGATAGTGAACAGGACAGGAGGCTCAGAAGAAACTATCTCTAGTTTCTTGGGATGTAAAGGAGATGTCAAAATCCAGGAAAGAAATACTTAGACTCTTTAGTTTAGAGAAAAGATATCTTTTACTGAAAGTGAAGTGGTAGCTTAACATTCCATTCGTTGGATTGAATTGGATTACTTCAACTTCAACGTAACTTGGCAGTAACACGCAAAGCATTAGATGAGGCCCATCAGCTCATAAGAAATTTGCGGACAAGAAAAGATCCCCCCAGAAAGAATATAAAGTGGTTGACAAGGTTTTCCTGTCCACCAGATACCTGCCAGACCACTCAAAAGGTCAAGAAAACTTGGTCCTAAGTACATTGCGTCCATTCACAATTGAACGGATTATAAATCCCGTAACAGTCCAGCTAACCTTAACCCAAAACTCTTCGACGAATTTCATCCCGTATTGCCATGTTAGTTTTGCTTAAAACCTGAACATACTTCTGACTTAAGACCATCCAGGCTGATCCTCCCATTACCAATACTTGATTGAAGGCGAACAACATTTAAGTGTCTACTAAGTGTCACAAATTCTCGGACTACTTCGGCTAAATAGTATGAGGGAGCCCGAACTCCAGATTATTCTTACAGTATGGCGATAACCACATCTTCCGCTCTCTTTCAGCCTATGTCCGATATTTGTGATCTCTAACGAAATCTATACGTCACAACGCCCTGCCTAAGTTGGTCAAAGCATTTTGTTTCCAACGTATCCTGACAAAACCTTAGGATTGTGTTGTCTGTAAATTGGTTCGTAGTGAATTAATAATTGTCTTTAATATTGTCTCCTCTTCTCTCTTTCTAGGACTTGATGATTTTCCTTTTCTAGGAGGCGAATGTCAGCCATTCAAGATTCTTGTTCTGCTATTGCTTTGCGCATCTTTTTTCGACTGCCATACGTAACGGGAGGGGGGAAGAGGGAGATAGGAATAAGTTGGGGAAAGTGGTAGCTGGAGTGTACATTCAATCTGTTGCTATAAATGGGAGGGGGAGCATAAAGCTAGAGTTAGTGTTTCTATTTCTCGCCTTAGCTTTCTTCTCTCTCTGCGCAACTGCAAACCCCTTATCAAAATTATTGCCAAGTCAACGGACAGAGGCCTCAATCATACCATCCTTTGGAAAGATGGCACCCATGTAACTCATGTCACCGTCACACAATTGGGAAAGTGTCATCGTTGAACTATTGAGGGATGGCAGAACTATGATCCAATTGCTGCACTTTTTCTATATGTGAATGCGCGCCTAATTTCTCAGATTTCAGAATTCTTTGGTTGCTAC
>BHFT01020839.1:0-11551 GCA_004320025.1 Laticauda laticaudata
GAGGGAGGGGGAGAGAGAGGGAGGAAGGGAGAGGGAGGGAGTGGAGGAAAAGAGGGGAGAGAGAGGGAGAGTGTGCCAACCTTCCCTTTCCCACTGTGAGTCAGCATTTCTCCCTCTGGGAGACGATGAGTGGATTCCAACTCCCAGAATTCCCCAGCCAGCACTGCTGGGAATGCTGGGAGTTGAAGTCCAATCATCTTATATAGTCTCCCTCCATCCCGAGGGCGCAAGAAGCATCTCCTCCCAAAGGTGCCACATCTCATCGACCCGACGTCTCACCTGGCAGCACCTGGACCATTTAACCGCCTCCCCCCACAAGCTGCCCAGCCCCCAATCCCACCCTGGCCCCCCCGACCTGAGCTTGGAGGTGCCTCTGATGGCAGACGGCGGGCGGGTCAAGAACTGGAGCGGGGCAGAGAGGAGCCCAGGGGAGGGAAGACAATGCAGAGGGCGACACGTCTTTGGGACGTAGACAGGTTCAGTCCACCGAGATCAATCGGCTTCGAGCTGGAAGGGGCCTTGGAGGCCTTCTAGTCCAGCCCCCTTCTCAAGCAGGAGGACCAATACGACTTCAGGCCAGCGGCTGTCCGGTCTCTTCTTCAAAACCACCAGTGTTGATGGGAAGGCTGGGAGAAGACCTGGGCAACCAGGACCCGCAAGGACCCCATGCAGACCAGACCAGGGAAACCTCGGTCACTCTGGGGTTTCACAGCCCCGCTGTCCACCCGGGAGCTTTGGAGGAGGATCTTCTCCACACGGACCCATCTGACCTGGGGGGGCTTTGCAGGGGAGACTCAACAGCAGGAGCTCTGAGGGGGGTCTTGGAGTCCGAGGGGACAATCCCCTCCATATGAACCAACCCTGTGCTGCAGCAGCCCCCCCCCCAAAAAAAGCCAACACAATAGTTTACAGATCCACAGAAGGAAGGGAAGGAAGGAAGGAAGGGAAGGAAGGAAAGAAGGAAAGAAAGGAATGAACGAAGGAAAGTAAGGAAGGAAGGGATGGAGGGATGGAGGGAGGGAGGAAGGAACGAAGGGAGGGAGGGAGGAAGGAAGGAAGAAAGGAAGGGAGGGAGGTAGGAAGGAAGGAAAGAAGGAAGGAAAGGAATGAACGGAGGAAGGGAAGGGAGGAAGGAAGGAAGGCAGGAAGAGAGGGAGGGAGGAAGGAAGGAAGGGAGGGAGGAAGGAAGGAAGGAAGAAAGGCAGGAAGAGAGGGAGGGAGGGAGGAAGGAAGGAAAGAAAGGAATGAACAAAGGAAGGGAAGGAAGAAAGGGAGGGAGGGAGGAAGGAATGAATGAAGGAAGGGAAGGGAAGGGAGGCAGGGAGGAAGGAAGGAAAGGAAGGAAGGAAGGAAGGAAGGAAGAAAAGGAAGGAAGGGACGGAGGGAGGAAGGAAGGAAGGGGAGAAGGAAGGAAGGGAAGGAAGGAAGGAAAAAACCCACCATCTGGATCTCCTTGAAGTTCAGGAGCCGACTGCATAACTTCATGGGGGATGGACAATGACGACTGGAAAAGAGTTGGATTCAATTCACAGTCCGTCGGTCTGGCAGTAGCATTAATCTGGATTAAATGGAGCGTCCCAACTCAAATGAAGTCTACCTGATTCTCTGATAGCCACTTCGGGTGTGTCCCAGTTGCCGCCATCTCGCTGGAAACCTAAGCAGCTGCTGGAAAGGAGCAACAGGACCAGTTTAGACCAACCCTTAATCCAGAAGAGCAGCTGCATGTCGCAAGAAGAAGCCGTTGGCTCCGTCTCCTCCCGTCGCGTGAGATTTTCACTTTGTCATTCCGGGAGTCCAACTTTGCTGGCAACTGACCTCAGCTCAGCTCAAAAGCCCTCTTGAAATCCTTCCCTTGGCCAAGCCCAGCTCCACGGTGAAATCTTCATTTAATCCAGGCCACTTTGGGGAGAGAAGACAAGCCACGATTCTCCCTGGCAAGCCAACATTGCTTTGGTCCTCTTCTGGAGATGGGTTACTTTTCTTGGAGGTTTATGATTTTTTTCTTCTTCTTCCTGGGTTTCCCATCTCGTCCTCTTGAAGACCCAATTCCACATGCCCTCCGCCTTCACGCTGGAAAAGAGGCTGCGTCTTTAGACCTCCTGCTTCCAAGTCCTCCCGTTGCCGGCAAAGCCAAGAACTGGCTGGGTTGAGACCAGCATACCACCAGCGGGGCAGAGAGCATCTCCCACGCCCTGCCTAGCAGCAGCCAGCTGTCTGGGCCTGGGCTTTTTGAGTTGGAGGACCTCACTTCCCCCAAAGTTGGCTCTTTGGTGGAACCCACCATTGATGGCCGAAGCCATGATTGGCGGCTTCTCCATCCAGGCCTTCCAGCCTGCACCCACCATCGTTCTGGTCCTGAAACGACAACGCCGCACAGCCATGAACGAGACAAAGACTGTGACGGTGAAGAAGCCCATCGTATCTGCTCCGGCCATCCCTTCCTTGGGATTCAACTTGTCAAGGACTACCTTGGCGTGAAGGCTGCAACCTTTCCTGCCCAGAGAGGGTCTCTCTCTCTCTCCTGCCTCAACCAGACCCCCTTCACCAGGGAGTCTCTCCTCCTTCGCACTCACTCGGCGGAGGCGGTGCCAGAAGAATATTTGGGTCACTCAGCACCCCTTGGCAGCATCTGCAAAGACAGACAACCCCCNGGTCACTCAGCACCCCTTGGCAGCATCTGCAAAGACAGACAACCCCCTCTCCAGCCCCCTTTCTGTCTCCGTACTCTCCTAAGTCCTCTTCCGTCTGTGCAAAGCTGGAGATTTATGGCAATCACTCAGGACTCGAACCCTCCCCGTTGATATGGCCAAGAGCCGGTCTATAGAACATTCACATCAAGTGGGCAGACACACACACATATACACACCCTGGTCGCTTTCTAGGAAATAGCCTTTTATTCTTACGGCCTGCCATTGGATCCTCTGAAGCCACTCTGCAAAAGCAAAATAAAATCTTTCGAGCCAGGTTGACTTTTTTAACAGCCTTGTATCAGAGGTGGTATTCAGCCGGTTCGGAACCGGTAGTGGAAAATTTGAGTGTTTTTTTTTTAATTTTTACATTTATATTTTTATTTTATATGTGTGTGTGTGCGTATGTATGTATGTATGTATATATAATTTTTACATACATGTCGCTTGTATCCTTCCGATTTATATTGACTGTTTCCTTATATGATTTGATTGCTTATTTGTGCCCTCTATCACTGTAGTACCTGATGATTCTTGATGAATCTTTTTTTTTTATGTACATCTGAGAGCATTTGCACCAAAGACAAATTCCTTGTGTGTCCAACCACACTTGGCCAATAAAGAATTCATTCATTCATTCATTCATTCATTCATTCATTCATTCATTCATTCATTCACTCATTCATTCATTCACTCACTCATTCATTTATTCACAAGTGCAGGGATTTACTTAACAACTGTGACAAGGAAAAGTCATAAAGCCCACTTAACAAATGTCTCACTTAACCACAGAAACTTTGGGTTCAATCCTGATCATATGTTGAGGATTACCTGCAAAAGAAGCCAAATTGGATCTCAGAGAGACAGGATGCTTGTGAGAGAGAGAGACAGGATGCAGGAAACAACCTTTAAAATTTGCCTCCCGCAGTTTGAGCAACATTTTCTTATTGTTCACTTTAAAAGCGTGAAATTTCTTTTCAGCATCCTCTTTCAGCCTCTCTGGACAGCCAAAATGGGAGGAAACCTCCACCCTTGTAAGATGAGGCGATTCCAGGGAATTCAATGGCTTATCCTTCTGCAAAAATTTAGAAAGCCAGGCCTTTGGGTTTTTAAGGCCATTTGTCAAGAATATTTCTGGTCTCTGCTCCAGTGCACCAGGGATATGTGTGTGTGTGTGTGTATGTGTATATACACCCACGCGCATGTGCACACACACACAAACTCATAAAATAGGGTTCCCAGATGAGATGTTTCCAGCAAGGACTAAATTTATTCCACAACGTTCTGGCTCTGAAACGCCCAGAGATGAAAAACGGCAAAGATGATACGAGGTTTGGAGGTATATCCTATGAGCTGAAAACCAAAGAGCCCCCCCCNTTGGTAAAAAAAAGATCAGAAGAAGGAAGGAGACAGACTGGAGCTTCTGCAGAGAGACAACAGGAATCTGAAAGGTGAACTGTTGATCATGTATGGAGAGCAGATCAGAAGAAGAGAGTTTGAAGGGACCTTGGAGGTCTTCTAGTCCAACCCCCTGCTCAAGCAGGAAACTCTACGCCATTTCAGACAAACAGCTATCCAACCTTTTCTTTAAAAGCCCCCAGGGATGGAGCACCCACAACTTCTGGTGTCCAGCTGTTCCACTGGTTAATTGTCCTCACTGTTAGGAAGTTACTCCTCAGCTCCTTGGTTAGTTTCCATCCGTGGCTGCTTGTCCTGCCCTCTGGTGCTCTTTGGAGAACAGGTCGTCCCTGGCCTCTATTCAGATTTGACAAGGACTTTCATGTATTTTCATGAGTTTAAAAAGCAGGTTTAGGGAAGGTTTGTGGTAATGCTGGCTAGGAAAGCTGCTGTGAGGAGCTTTTGTCTTTCCTCAGGATTTCTCCCTGTCTCTGGGCGGCATTCTAGTAAAACCCACAGTCTTCTGCAGAAAATGAAAGCCATTTGTCCCTCCCCCAAAAGTGAAAGATCTACAGAGAGAGAGAGAGAGAAAGAAAGAAAAGAAAAAAAAAAGGAAAGAGAACAAGAAAAAGAAAGAAAGAGGGAGGGAAGAGGGAAGGAATGAAAAGAAAGAAAAAGAGAAAGGAAGGAAGGTAAGAAAATAAAGAAATAAAAAGAAAGGAAGGAAGGAAGGAGAGGAAAGGAAAGGAAGAAAAGAGACACAGAGAAAAGGAAAGGAAATGAGAAGGAAAGAGGAAAGGAGAAAAGATAAAAGAGAAAGGAGAATGGAGAGGAGAGAAAGGAAAGGAAAAAGAGAAGGGAAGGGAAGGAGCTTCACAGGGGGAAGGCCTTCCAATGGAAAGGTAGAACTTTTCCACCACCCTATGTGGACTATGGAAAAGACTTGGAAAGAGGAATTTTCTCCCTGGGGAGCAGATCTGGTCCAAGGCATCCTTCCTTGCAATGGTTGGTGGGTCAACCTACTCCGAGGACTTTCCTGGACTTTTTGGTCCTGGGAGAATCCAGGCCAGGGTGGAAAAGGGTCAGCTGGAGGCAGAGGTTGCTTCAAGCTTCAGGATGGGCCCAGAAGAGCCCCTGGATCTCTTTTTCTGGCCCCCAAGACTCTAAATGGCCCCTAGGATGGCAAGGACAATCCCTGGCAGGAGAGCAGAGGGCGCGGGCGGGCACACACACACACACCCTGCCAACCCTCAGGAGAGTGCCAGGACTCACCTGAGTTTCTTCTGCTGCTCATCACCTTCCTCAGAGCTAGAGCTGGGACGGGGCTTAGAGGGGAATGGAGGGCTCTTGGCTCTCCCCTCCTCGAGGCACCAGCCCTGCCCCCCCCCCCCCCCAATCAGCCTCCAGAGCCAAGACTGGCTGGTGCCAAAGCGCCAGGAGAGGATTAATGAAGTGGAGAATTTGATGGCGACTGGACGGCTGGACTTACCCCCACAGGTCTCCCAAAGCACAGGCTTGCCTTTGACCCTTGCCCGGCCACGGCCCCCTGTGCCAGGGAGGGGTGTGTGTGGCATCTCTGGAACAGCAGACAAACCTCATGAAGAGAGAGAGAGGATGTCTGTCTCTCTCTCTCTTGGTCTCCTCTCCTCTGTATGAGTGTCTCTGTCTCGTGTCTCTCTCTCTGTGTTTCTATCTGTCTGTCTGTCCCTCTGTCCGTCCCTCTTTTGTCTCTGTCTCTCTCTGTAATGTGTGTGTGTGTCTCTGTCTGTCTGTCTATCTTTCTGTCTCTCTTTCTCCATCTCTTCTCTCTGTCTCTCTCTCTCTTTTGTATCTCTCTGGCTATGGCTCTCTCTCTCTCTGTATGTGTGTCTCTGTCTCTCTCTTTCTTTGTCTCTCTGTCTTCTCTCTGTATGTGTGTGTGTCTCTATCTGTCCTGTCTCTTTTCTCTCTGTATCTCTCTGTCTCTCTCTCTGGCTATGGCTGTGTGTGTGTGGTTGTGTGTGTGTGTGTCTGTCTGTCCCTCTGTCCGTCTCTTTGTCTCTGTCTCTGTCTGTGTGTGTCTCTCTCTGTTTGTCTCTCTGTCTCCGTCTGTCTCTCTTTGTCTCTCCCTCTGGCTATGGCTCTCTCTCTCTCTTTGTGCGTCTCTTCTATCTGTCTCTCCTCTCTCTCTCTCCATCTATCTATCTGATATAGTATTATCATATAATATTAGGATCTCCAGGACCTAACTCCAGCAAAAAACCTCTAGAGAGCAAGGCAAATCATGAAGTGAGGGATGGGAAGGAAGACAAACTCAACACGCCAATAGGAGGCATAAGAAGCATACCCAGAGTCAGGCGCATAAACATCTCAAGGGCCTATATACAAATGCGCAAAGATCGTCTGGGGAAAAACAGGGTGAAATTGCTAACTATTAATAGCAAGAAGACAGATACGACATAGTTGGAATAACAGAAACTTGGTGGGACAAAACCACGACTGGAACATGTTGATAGAAGGATACAACTCTTTCCAAACCCCCCCCCCCCAAAAAAAACCAGACCCCATAAAGAGAGAGGTGGAGTTGCACTGTAGGACACTGTAGGACCACTATATTGCTCAGGAAATGCATGAAACACAAGACGAAAACCTCCTAGAATGCATATGGGTCAATAAAACAAAAAAAAAGAGTGGTATAGCCATAGGTGGTATATTATAAGCCACCCAAATCAAGCAGAAAAATAGAAGTCCTTTTTGCCCAGCCAACTAACAACATATTGCGGGAAACACACTACAATAGTCATAGTTATCATCCAATAAAAATGTGTTTTTTTAAAAGCAGTCCAGCAGATGGGTTGTGTGGGCTATTAGTCCCTCCAGATTGGGATGGGGGGCGGGGGTTTAAGTCTGAAACTGCCCACCCTCCAGGATTAGTGCTGGGCGTCCCCAGACCTGCCAGTCTTGCGGGGGGGGGGGGAAAGGCACAAAAGGTGTCTCCACAACCACACTGAAACCTGCGGGACACTCTCCCTTTTGGGGGAGGGCTACACACACACGCTGCCCCTTCCTTCTCCTCTCCCGGGCGGGGGCATCCCAGAAACCCCCCCCCCCGCAGCCCGCCTTGGTGATTCCGGAGAGATCGCTTCACCTGCCGACACCTGCCTGCTCCGTCTGAAGCGGCGGCAGGAGGCGGGGCCCGGAGGACACGTGTCTCGGAGGAAGGGGGCGGAGCGAGGCTGGAAACACGCGTCTGCCTGGCAGCTTCCGGCTCTCTACGTCCCGCCGGAGGGCTGGCCGGGGAGGAGCGGTCGGAGGCGGCTGGAAAAGGAGGACGGGCGGGCGGAGCTCCATGGCTGCGGTCTACGGCGGTGTGGAAGGGTGAGCCGGCCGGCCGGGGAGGCCTTCAAGCCGCTCCGAGCGCTCGCCTCGCTTCCCCGCCTCACCTGGCGCCCAGGTGAGACGCACAGGTGGAGGCGGGCAAGGCGAGCCAAGCGGCTGGACGGAGGGGGGTGGGGTGGGGCTGCCCCTGTTCCAGATCGGGAGGGGGAGTTCGGCGGGAGAGGAGGGGGGGCTTGGCTTTGGAGTCGCCCACCCCCCGCCCAATTGGGGTGGCCGGACTGCAGGCATTGGGTGGTTCAAGCGGGAGGGGGGGGGTGCTCTTCTCTGGATCCCCGCTTTGGAGGGGCTCCAGGACCTTTTCAAAAGTTGGGTGGGGGGCAGGCTTGGAGGGACCCCCGGGAAAGCCCTTTGGGTATTGCAACTTTGCAACAAACGCTCCCCCTCCCCCTCCAACCCCTCGCCCGCGGTTTGCTCCCCGCTGGCCTCCTGCGAGAAAGCAGGTGTGAATTGACATGGGGAGGGGAGGCAGATCGGGGGCGGGGGGGGGAGGGTCGGAGCTCCTGCAATCTCTGGGCCGTGAAAGTCGACCTGCGGCAGCAGCCTTCCTTCCCGCCAGCCTGGCGCCCCCGGGGGCTCCCGGTTGCAAGATGCCACCCACCGCCTGAATTCCCCGTCATTCGCAGCAAGAGGAGGAGGAGGAGAAGGAGAGGAGGTCGTGGTGGGTGACGTCATCGGGGCTTGCAAGGAAAAACTTACTAAGAGAAATATTTTTCAGAGGCGTTGCATCCCTCTTGCATTTAAATACATCCATATATATATATATATATATATAGTATATATATATATATATATATATATATATATATATATAATATATATATATAGATAATATATAATACACCACACATATACATATACATATAACATACAATACATACATTCATACATACATTCATACATACATCATATATATATATATCTCGGGGTTGGCGTCACTTGAGCCCCACCCCAAAAAAGGAAAGAGGGACATTTCCCCAGATTGCAAAAAGAGTTGATGTACCACGTGGCTGTGCAGGGCTGCCATGCGAGGGGGAGAGGAAAGAGGAGAGAAGCAAGCGATGACAAGCATTGTAGGGCTGAGATTCCGGGCTGGGCTGAAGAGCTTCCCTGCTTCTTGGAAACCAAACATCACTAGCCTGCAGGATCGTGGCTTGCAAGCTGGAGAGAAACCAATGAGCCTGTTTTTGTGGGTTTAAAACAGGTGTTTTCTCTCTCAGCTTGGGGAACTTGCAGATGGGGGGTGGGGGAAAGAGGGAGGGACTTCAACTCCCAGAATTCTCAGGCAGCCAGTCAGGGTTGGTGGGCGTGGTCTGGGAGGTTCCACACACGCCGGATAAGCAGAGCTTGTAACAAGATTAGACCAAGGATCGAACAACAATATCCAGTCAAGAACTGCCCACTCAGATGTACAATAAATGACACACCAATCGAGGAACCACGAAGAACAACCCCCCCCCAACATTGAGAAGACAAGCCACTTTTGTACAAGCAGGTAGCAAACCCCAAGGCTGATGATGTTCCCTAGTTTGGGTCATGAAACGTCTGCAAGGAAACAACCAAGTTCAGGGAGCTCCAAGGACACGCACAGTCGTCACGTCGTCCTCCTCCTCCTCTTCCTCCTCTCCACACAACCCATTCCCTTCTCGCACTGAAGAAGTTCCAGTTGGGTTCATGAAATGTCTGCCAGAAAATAACTGAGCTCAGGGAGCACCAAGGACCCCTCAGTCCTTTCTCCTCCTCCTCCCCTCCCCCTCCCTCCCAGACCACTCTTTCCTCCTAGCACTGATGAATGTTCCTAGCTGGGTCAGGAAACGTCTGCAAGGAAACAACCAAGCTTAGAAAGCGTCAAACACCCCACAGTTCAACCTTGGGCCACCAAGATTCTTCCCCCCCCCGCGCCCCATTTTCTATGTTTTTTCTATTTTGCCGTGGAATTTTCACGTTACAGGTAGTCCTTCACTTACAACAGTTTGTTTAGTAACCAATTTGAAGTTACAACAGACTTGAAAAAAGTGACTTGGGAACGTTACCTTCCAAGAAACTAGGGAGGGTCCCTCCCAAGATATCTGCTGTGTCCCTTTTCCTGCTGGGGGCTCAGATTTATAGAATAATAAGAATTGGAAGGGACCTTGTAGGTCATCTAGTCCAACCCCTACCCAAGCAGCGAGACCCTACACTGTTTCTGACAAATAGCAGTCCAATCTCTTCTTGAAAGTCTCAAGTGATGGCACTCCAACACTTCCGAGGGAAACCTTCTGTTCCCTTGGTTGATTGCTCTCATTTTCAGAAAATTTCTCCTTATTTCCAGGTTGAATCTCTCCTTGATCAGTTTCCATCCATTATTCCTTGTCTGGCCTTTGGAGAATAGCTTGACTCCCTCTACTTTGGGGGCAACCCCTGAATATCAGGACAGTGCTAATCATGCTTCCCCTGGTCCTTCTCTTCATTAGGCTAGACATGCCCAGCTCCTGTAACCATTCTTCATATGTTTTAGTCCCCTCATCATCCTGGTTGCTTCTTCTTCTGCACTCTTTCTACGAAGTCTCAACATCTTTTTTATCATGTGGTGACCAAAAACTGGATGCAGTATCTAGGTGTGGCCTTACTAAGGCTTTATAGAGTAGTATTAGTACCACCTCCCCTTGATCTTGATTGTATCCCTCTGTTCATGCAATTTTAGGATTGCATTGGCTTGTTTGGCTGCCACTGCACACAGCTGGCTCATGGTGCAGCTGGTTGTCGCACTTCAGACTCCCAAAATCCCTCTCACACAGCTGCCTCTTATCTGCTGGTCTCCCTGTCTGTTGGCCCACCTCTCCCTGCCCACCGCCTCAGTGTCATTCTCACCTGCCATTACGGAGAGTCTCTTGTGCTGGAAGCTCCCTGTTTCTTGATCACCCCTTCTATCAGAGACAATGGATTTAGATCAGTTTATAAGAGGCTGGAAACCGTTTATGGACTTTCTGCCTGATTAGTCTTAGGTTGTTCAGGAGAGTCCCTAACTGAAGATTCTGCCCAGTTCAGAAAACACCCCCCCCAAATCCCATTCCTGTTGGCCCCGCCCCCTGTCCTGCTCCGCCCCTTCCCAGGAGTCCCCACACGGCCTGTTCGGATGCAGGTAAGTTCAGGGTGTGCGCGTGGAGGCCTCGGGGAGGACGAAAAACGGGCCTCCCAGAAGTTCAGGAAGCGCCGGAAATGGCCTGTTTCTGGTTTCCAGAGAGCCTTCTGGAGCCCAGGGAGGCTGTTTTCATCCTCCCGGAGGCCTCGAGGAAAGCCTTGGAGCCTGGGAGGGTGAAAATGCCCACCAGCAACTGGGTAAGAGAACCTGTTGCTATCATTTTTGAAGCCAACCCCTAGCTACCTGTGTTTGACACACACACACACACACACACACACATACAAAAGCTGGAAAAGCAGAATCATCTGTAGACCCTCAAGTAGCATTTTTTCTTCCTCTGCAGGGGGGAACCCACTCCAAGGTAGGCTGCTGCTCATGCATGCACGATCCTCGTCGCTGCTGAAGGAATGGCAGAGAACTTCCTGGCCGGAGACGCCGGAGGGGGGCCTCTGCAGCCGTAACGCAGTATGGGTGAAGGATGGGGCCCTTCTTGGGGGGGGGTGTGTAAGAGAGCAAAGGGAAAATGTGAGTAGGGGGAGCTGCTTTATCTGACTTTCGCTCCTATGAACGTCGGGGAAAAATCCCAGCCCTATGGCAATCTTCCTTGAGAAAATAATATTTAAATAGCGATAGCACTTACGACGTATATTCCACTTCGCAGTGCTTTACAGTCCCTCTCTAAGCGGTTTACAGAGTCAGCCTCTTGCCCCAACAATCTTGGTCCTCATTTTACTGACCTTGGAAGGACGAAAGGCTGTGTCAACCTTGAACTGATCAGGATTGAACTGCTGGCAGACAGCAGAATTAGCCTGCACTGCTGCATTCTAACCACTGTGCCACCGTGGCTCTAGGTCTGGCTGTCTGCCTGCCTACCTAACCTATTTATCTAATCCTAATCTAACCCTAACCCTAACCCTAACCCTAACCCTAACCCTAACCTGTCTATCTATCTATCTATCTATCTATCTAT
>BHFT01020841.1:0-20874 GCA_004320025.1 Laticauda laticaudata
AAGTAGCTTGCAGTACTGCACTCTGACCACTGCGCCACTGAGGCTAAGCGCGAAGAGCTGGCGAGAGCTGGCTTAAGCAGGCCTCCTCCCCACCACCTGCCCCCAGTCCAGAGCTGGCAGCTACCACCTCTGTTGGCTGTGCTTGGCAGGGCTGGGTTTTTATTGCCAGATGCAGCCTGGGCTTGAGGATGGGGGAGCCGGAAGGAGACACCCCTCTCCCCCAAAATAAAGATGGCTGGAGGAGGGGGGAACCAGTGAGGGACGTTGCTGTGAAGAAACCGAGCCCAGTTGTGATAACGGTGGGAATCCAGCAGGCAGAGGGAAGGCCAGATATTTTTACAATTTTTACTCAAGTGTGCAAGAAGGGGTGTAAGTGCAAATTGAAAGGGGTGTCTCTTATCTCCCTCTGGACGAGAAGCTGGTTGGCTTGGACACCTGCCTGGAACGGATTGAGGCCATGGTCCAAGATGCCAAAAGGAAGGCTGGGGGTGACCCACACACTCCTCTTCGATCACTGGTGAGTCTTCTTGTGATGACCGGGGGGGGGGGGGGNATGTCCATCCTCTTATTCAGTTGCCACAGCTGCAGCCCACAAAGAGGATCAAGGTCCTCTCCTCCTGAGTAGACCACATCTCTCCCTTTTCCTCTCTTCCCTCCGTGCCCTAGGATGGAGAGGGGATACGCCTGGATCCTCCTCTGACTGCCCAGCCGGTCTCTGCCCTTCCCCAGCCTCCTCCACAACCTCTGGAGCCTCACTTCCACTCCCTGTCAGCTGTTCCTCCTCTCCCTCAGAGTCAGTCTCCACCAGGGGCATGACACTCCTGACCCCTTTCCAGAAAAGCCACCCCACCTCTTCTCAGGGTTATTAAACCAAGCTGGAGAGGTCTGTTTTCTACAGCTCACAAAAGCACTCTGTTGGAGAATGTGATTTATGACACACTCTGGGAGGAGAGGGGAAACACAGTCATAATTGGGCATTAAATTATGTGGGGCAGAGTTGACTTCACTTGGGAAAAGTGCCACCATGTTGCTCCTAATAAATAATTGGATTTCTTTTGAAACTTGGCTCGAAGCTCATGAATTAATTAGGGCATCCGTTGGACCCTGACACCCCGGTTGTCACTAGGCAGCCATGGGCATTAGGGAACTGCCCAGGGCAGGTGGGAGAAAGAAGGTAGGCATGTTGGCATCTCCATGCCTGGGACAGGAGGTTGGGATGCAAGCCCACAATGGCAGTATTTTTCTGACGAGGCCACTGGCCAGTCAACATCTTGGTGTCGTCCCGGTTAACTGTGATGCTGTTGGCCCAGCGTAAGAGAATAACAGTGTCAAAAGGGATCTTTGAAGTCTTGCAATCTGACTCCCTGCTCAAGCAGGAGACCCTTACAGAATCACAGAATGACAGAGTTGGAAGGGACCTTGGAGGTCTTCTAGTCTGACCTTCTGCTGAAGCAGAAGACCCTAATCCATTATGGACAAGTGGCTGTCCAGTTCCTTCTTAAAAACCTCTAGGAATGAAGCACCCAGAATTTTAGAAGATAAAAGTTGTTCCACTGATGAATTGTTCTCACTGTCAGGATAATTCCTTCTTAATTCCAGGTTGCTTCTCTCCTGAATTAGTTTCCACCCATTGCTTCTTGTCCTGCCTTCTGGTGCTTTAGAGAATAGCTTGACTCCCTTTTCTTTGGGGCAGCCCCATAGATATTGGAAAACTGCTATCATGTAACTCCTAGTCTTTCTTTTCACAGACTAGACATTCCCAATTCCTGCCTCCATTCTTTCTATGTTTTAGCCAAGGGTCTTCAAACTTGGCAAGTTTAAGACTTGTGGACTTCAACTCCCAGAATTCCTGAGCTAACGTGACTGGAGGAGGAATTCTGGGAGTTGAAGTCCACAAGTCTGAAAGCTGTCAAGTTGGAAGACTACTGATCTATCATCTGTTTGTATGTTTGTCTATCGTCTCCCCATCCATCCCTCCATCCACCCACCCACCCATGCCTGTCTGTCTGTCTATCATCCGTCCATCCATATCTGTCTGTCAATCTCTATCTATTTATCTGTCTATCATCCATCCATCCATCCATCAACTGTCACAAGGGACTTCAAACTTGGAAGCTTTAAGACTTGTGGGCTTCAACTCCCAGGAGTCCTGAGCTAACATGACTGGAGGAGGAATTCTGAGAGTAGAAGTCCATAAATCTTCAAGCTGTCAAGTTTGAAGACCCCTGGTTTTAGCCTTCCCTTGGGTAGCAAGAGGAATTGTCCAGGTTTGCTAGAGAGGACCTCAAGCCTCCGTTTGTGGTCGTTAGGTAAAAGTGAAAGTAGGAATCGCTTCCTTCCTGAGCTTCCAGCCCCAGGAACCCAGGGAGTTGATCAGAAAAGATTCAAGAGACTGCTCCATCCAGAGGTTCCGGATGTGGGACCACAACTCCTAGATACGCACCTAGGTGTAGTCCATGACCTCTGAAGATCCCCAGGTCAGGAGAGGTTAGGGGATGTCCTCCTCCTGCCTTCTGCCACGATTTTTCCCCTAATGCTGGTACACTTCGGGGCTCTCCTCCAGAATCTGTGTCGGGTTGTTGGGGGCCGGTCAAGTGGTGGCTGGGGGCTCACAGTGTGGCTGCCTGTTGACTGCAGGGCCTCTCCCTGAGTGGAGGGGAGCAGAAGGAAGCCATCCAGAAGCTCATTGAGGACATGAAGAGCCGCTTCCCACATCTGAGCAAGAGTTACTTCATCACGACCGATGCCATTGGGGCCATAGCTACTGCAACCAACACTGGTAAGCCTGCCCCTCCTTCCTTCCTTCAATCCCTCCCTCTCTTCTTTTCTTCCCTCCTTTCCTTCCTTCCCTTCTTTCTATTCCTTCCTTCTCCCTCCCTCCCTCCTCTTCCTTCCTTCCTTCCCTACCTCTTTTCTCCCTCCTTATTCCTTCCCTCCCTTCTTATTCTTTCCCTTCCTATTCCTTCCTTCTCTCCCTCCTATCTTCCCTCCCTCCCTATTCCTTCCCTCCCTCCCTATTCCTTCCTTCCTTCTCTCCCGCCCTCCTAAACTTCCCTCGCTTCCTATTCCTTCCTTCTTTCCCTCCCACTCTTCCCTCCTCCCTTCTTTCCCTCCTTCCTATTCTCTCCTTCCTTCCCTGCCTCTCTTCTCCCTCCCTATTCCTTCCTCTCTTCTTCTTATTCCTTCCTTCCATCCATCCATCCTCTCTGAGCTTGTTTGTTTATTTGCAGGTACTTCATAACCCAGTTAGCTCACATTATCAGTGCAAGGAAATGTGGGGCTTGCTCCCTGGTTATATGACAATTGTTTGCCCTCCCAATTTGGTGGGGTTGTGATTTTTCTCTTTGATAGTTCCTTCATTCTGGTTTTCTGCTGGATTGTTTGTCTGGTGTTAATCCCTGCTTATCTGGCTGTTGGCTGCTTCTGGTCTTTTCGTTTCCTTCTTAGCTTTTGCATTGCCTCTTTTTAACGGTGTGTAAATGTGGTTTATATTGATGTGTCTGTTGATGGCCGATTTGCCCGAGTGCCAGGCTGCCAGGAATTCTCTAGCCACGTTTATTAAAATTTAGCTTGGTTTTAGGAGGAGCTCCCCGATTCTTGTGGGAAGTTGGGTTTATTTTGATAGTGGAACACTGGGTTAGTGTTGGTTTTTTCCCCAATAGAATTGTTTCTCATTTCCCACTGTTGCTTCTGCTGGTGAGCTTATCCAGAAAGGATAGTGCATGTAGTCCTCAATTTATGACCACAATTGAGCCCAAAATGTATGTTGCTAAGTGAGAAATTTGTTCAGTGAATTAGGCCTCATTTTATGACCTTTCTTGCCACAGTTGCTAAATTGTCAATCACTGCCATTCTTAAATTAGCAACATGGCTACTAAAAAGGGGCCACAATTACTTGAGCAGACAGTCCATGACTTATGATGGTTGTTTAGTGACCATTTGAAGTTAAAAAAGCACGTGAAAAAAAGTTACTTAGGATCACGTTTCCCACTTACGACCATCACAGTCTTTGTCATCTGACTCCCTTCGTGATCATCCCTTTCCTCTCCAGGCGGTGTGGTGCTTATCTCAGGAACCGGCTCCAACTGCAAGCTCATCAATCCGGATGGCTCTCAGATCAGCTGTGGAGGATGGGGCCACATGATGGGGGACGAAGGATCAGGTGAGGAAATAACCCCTGGACTAGGATCTTCCCAACAGATACATTTGCAGTTCTGGCTTTGGAAGATTTCAAGTCCTATCACTGACATGGGCAGATTGGCTGCGGTGGAAAAAAAAAACCTCCTGGACTTCTTCTTGGGAGATTCAGATCTTAACAGATGAACAGAGTTGGATGGGATCTTGCAGGTCATCTAGTCCAACCCCCTGCCCAAGCAGGAGACCCTACACCATTACTGACAGATGGCAGTCCAGTCTCTTCTTGAAAACCTCCAGGGATGAAGCTGCCACAATTTCTGAATAACAGAATAATAACAGAATAGGAAGAGACCTTGTAGGTCATCTAGTCTAACCCCCCACCTAAGCAGGAGACCTTACACCATTTCTGACAGGTAGCAGTCCAGTCTCTTCTTGAAAGCCTCCAGTGATGGAGCTCCCACAACTTCCAAAGGCAACTTCTGTTCCATTGGTTGATTGTTCTCACCATGAAAAAATTCCTCCTTATTTCTGGGTTGAATCTCTCCTTGATCAATTTCCATCCATTATTCCTTGTCTGGCCTTTGAATGTCTTAGAAAATAGCTTGACCCCCTTCCTCCTCTCTGTGGCAGCCCCTCAAATATTGGAAGATTGCTATCCTGTCTCCCCTGGTCCTTCTCTTTACTAGACTAGCCATACCCAATTCCTGCACCCATTTATTGTTCATTGTGCGCTCCAAGGTCCCTTTCAGCTCAGTTATTTTATTCCATTCTTCCTAACCTGCACCAGTGAAGAGGGCCAGTTCAAGCTAGCTTTCTATAAGGTTGCCCAGGATCCTGGACAGCACATGGAGAAGGCTAGTTGTGTGCCATGGGTAATGCACACTCCACATTTATCCCCTAACACAGGAGTGGGCAACTCTGCCAACTTTACAACTGGTGGAATTCAGTTCCCAGAATTCTGAGAGTTGAAGTCCACCGGCTGTAAAGTTAACATAGCTGACCATCCCTGCCTGAATAGAACCTAGATCAATTTTACCAAGTTATGCTACATGCTGAAAAGGCGATGGAGCGATGCCCCTAGGCGGAGAAGTAGAACCTTTGAGCCCCGAAGAACTGGCCACCAAGAACTGGCCCACCTTATCTAAGCATGTAGTACAGCAGCTTCCTTGGGAACCCAGCGCGCTGGGTTTTACGTATTGCATGGTTGGGGATGAAAGCAAAGTCCAGTCCACAAGCTGACCATCTCTTTTGGTGTTCTGGCAGCTTATTGGATCGCCCACCGGGCAGTGAAGATTGTGTTTGATGGCTTGGACAACCTGGAGGTCCCACCGCACGACATCGGCTACGTAAAACAGGCCATGTTTGACTACTTCCAGGTAAGCAGGGGGTCCACACACCCCCGCCCAAACCTGTTGTGGTTCGCCGGCAGCTGGTGTGGACGGCTGATGTTTCGGAGAGCGAGGACTCAGATGAGGGGCCTGCATGTGATGCAGGGATGGGGCCAAGACTATCAGGGAATGGAGCGCTGCCTTCGGAGATTGTGGAGGCTGCCAGCAGTGAGGAAGAGGCCCCCAAGGAGCCTGTGCCCAGTGCGTGCAAGATTGCTCAAAGGAAAGAGCAGCTGCAGCAGCACAGGTGACTCAGGAGTCAGGCTGCAAGGTGGTGGCCGCTCCTTTAAGGGATAAAAGCCAGCCCTCAGAGGTGGGACTCTTTGCAGGAAGCAAAGACGTTCTTGCACTTCAAGCCTTGTGGAAGTTCGGATTATCCTGGTTTGTGTTTGGAGAGTTTTGGTTTTGTTTATTTCCTTGCAATTTAATCTAGTGTTCTTGGCAGCCTTGCACAAGCTTGGCAAGGCTTGTTCTTATCTGGGACAATTAGTTTTTAATAGTGTTTTTACTGTGAATGAACGGAATTCAGAGAGGAGCATTAAAAAGGTTTCGCTTTTATCTCTGTTTGGTGTTTGTTTGCTTTGAATGAGGCTTGGGTCAGAACAAAGCCAGACCTTCAATGTCCCCCTCTTCTGGTGGGGGACTTTTGTCTGTGGGAAGGGGAGGGTGGGCCAGAGTTGTAGGTCAGCTGAAGCAGGAAATCTCCCATTGGGAAGGCTGTAGATACCCTAAGGGTGATGCTGTGGGGCTGGTGGGGAGGAATTCCTGGTAAGAAGAGCTCAAGGAAAGGTTGGAACTACCTCTTACTCTTCTTCCAATTTCAGAGGAGATAACACTCTGCGGTGGGGACACATCTGCAGGATTTCTGAGCTCCAAGCTTTAGAAGCTTCCGAGCATCTCTTGATGCTAGAGATGAAATAATCTGCACCTCAATGCATAAGTTAGTATTAGGATGTTTGGTTGCACGGTCAACGAGATGTCCAGATGGGGTTTTGGCATTTTTTATTCCTTCATCATCCTTCCCAAGGGCCTGCGATAGGGAGATGTTTGATGGGGTTAGAGGTGTTGTGGCAGGATGTCATCTGTTCCCAAATCCAGCTGCCTTTTGCAATTGACTGAGGGTGTATTTGTCAATGCCGATGGTGTTCCAAGTGATGTTCTAGTTGTTTTGGGATTGCATCCAAGGCACCGAGGACCTGACCTGGGGGGCTCACATTGCAGCCCTGGTCAAAAGGGCCCAGTAGAGATTATACGACCTGAGACTTCTCAGGAAACAACAACTGGATGAAAAACTGCTGGTGTCCTTCTTCCACTACACCATAGAGAGTATCTTAACTTACTGCACCTCTGGATGGTTTGCCAGTTGCCCAGTGGCAGAAAGGAAAGAGCTCCAGAGGGTTAACGTCATTGCCCAGAGGATCATGGGTTGCCCTCTCCCCTCTTTGGAAGAGCTTTATGGCTCCCGCTGCCTTAAGAAAGTTCAAAACATCCTCAAAGATACATCTCATCCTGGGCAAAACCCCCCCCCCTTTTTTTTTTGAACTATTACCATCTGGCAGACGGTACAGGATAATAAAAGCAAGGACAAATAGGCTGCAAAACAGCTTCTATCCCAGGACAATAGCTCTTTATAGTGTAGTGTAGTGTTGGTGTGGTGTTGGGGGTTTTCGGTTCAATGTATGAAGGGTGAAGGATGTGTCTTTGTGTTTATTTTCATGATGTGCACTGAAGATAGTGTTTGATTTTGTTGTATGAGGTGCAATGATAATAAAGTAAACTAAACTATTAATAGTGGTACCACCTTTTTCTTGCTTTTGCCACAGTTGCTCTATTTCTGTTTTCAGGTCTCTGAATTTTGTTATCTTCTTCAGTTCTTTCTCTTCTCTTTTGCTGTCTCCAGCGACTGTCACGTCAGTTATCCAGATTTTTGTCTCTCTGATCAACCATTGTTAAATCTGGGTGTTACGTGGCAGGTGCCTATCTGATTGACTTCTAAACTTCAAGACCAAATTAGCCTCCCTTCTTTTCTGTCTATTTTATGGTCCCACCAGTTCTTGCTTGCAGACAAATGATATTCCTTGCAGATCTTCCAATGCGCCATTTTTTCACACTGTTGCTTCTAGTAAGTCCGTGGCATCTTCTTGCACCAGCTAAGTAGGTAGTCCAAATCATGTTTATTATATGGTGTTTGGGATTCGGGTTGGCTTTGGGGAAAGGAGAAAAAAAAGGGGAAAAAGGCAAAAAAGAAAAAGAAAGAAGAGGAAGAAAGGAAGGAAAAGGAGAAAGAAAGTTTTCTGCATGTTTTCCGACAGGTTTCCGACCGAATGGGGCTCCTAACTCACCTCTACAGGACCTTTGAGAAGTCCAAGTTTGCAGGGTTCTGCCTGAAATTGGCTGAAGGTAGGCCTGTAGGTCGAAGGGATGAGTAACTTTAGGATGCCAGGAAAAAAAAACTGCAAGGTCCCTGCTAAGCCTGATCGTTAACCAAGTTCTTGGATTATATTTCAGCAGGAGGAAGTTTTCACTTTCAATATTGGGTGGTTGCAGTATTGGGGGATTGTGGGAATTAAAGGGCACCCATCTTAAAGCATCCTAGCTGGGGGATTCTGGGAGTTGAAGTTCATCCCCTTAAAGCAGGGGTCCCCAACCACCGCGTCCCGGACCGGTACCGCTCCGTGGATCATTTTGTACCGGGCCGCAAAGAATGAATAATCGTGATTAAAATATATATTTTCTATTAGCTAAAGCTAAGAAGCCCTTTACTATTGGGGAAGAATTGATTTTGCCGGTCCTTGAAAAAGTGTTTCTGCATGAGACTGGTCCCTGGTACAAAAAAGGTTGGGGACCACTGCTTTAAAGCATCCTAGCTGAGGGATTCTGGGAGTTGAAGTCCATTCCCTTAAAGCCTGCGGGCTGTGGGATTCTGGGAGTTGAAGTCTGACCTTTTTAAAGCAGGCTGGCTGTGGGATTCTGGGAGTTAAGGGCCACCCACCTTAAAGCATCCTGGCTGGGGGATCCTGGGAGTTGAAGTCCAAACCCTTAAAGCATCCTAGCTGGGGGATTCTGGGAGTTGGAGTCCATCCCCTTCAAGCATGCTGGTTGGAGAATTCTGGGAGTTGAAGTCCACTCGGGTTGAGATACACCAATTAGGCTATCCAAAAGGAAAATCAAACTTGTTGCGAAAGTGACGGGACACACCCAGTGTTGCAGACCCTGTTGTGAAGCTGTTCAGGTTCAAAAGTGGCCAGTTTGGCTGGCATGCAGGGACTCTGGCAAAATCCTCAGCTAAGTAATTTTTTTCCAAGTCCCATCTGTAAGAAAGAACCTTCTGGGGGAGTGTATATATTGCACGCTGGTCAGGGAAGTGAAATAAAAGGGAAAAACCGTTTCTCTGTCTGTTACATAGGTGCCAAGGCTGGGGACCCCCTGTGCCGCTACATTTTCCAGAAGGCTGGAGAAGTCCTGGCCCGGCATATCGTGGCTGTTCTGCCCAAAATTGACCAGGTAACCTGGGGTGGACAGCAAGAAAAAGGCAGGATTGAGGGCGATTACTGCTGTTCTGACCTAAGCTTCGCAAGATCATGAAGCAGACGGCTCGTCCCAATAAAACCCCTTTTTGTTTAAGTTAAAGTGAATTCCTCTCTAGCAAAATCCCGGCAATCTTTCATGAAATTTCATAACTGCAGACCATTTTTTTATCAGGCTTGGAGAGTTGCCAGGCCGATATCTTCCAAACACTACTCTGTTGCAGAAATTACTTGGCAAGAAGTCAGGAACAGGTCTTCATCCTAATGAATTGAACTAATTGTCTCCTGCAAACCCCACTTCCCTTTTGCTCCTCTTTATTCCCTATGGGAGGGACCATTCACTGTTCACCTGTGCCTTTACTCCTGAGTCGACCTTTGCTCCTCAGGTGTTCCCTTCTCCTGGCAGCTCTGTGCTTGCACACACTGGGAACAGGCTCCAGCTGCTCTTCTTCCCCACTGATCTCCGACTCCGAAGGCAGCTGATAACTGTCAGACGGCCCTGGCCCCATCTCTGCCTCCGACGCTGAGCACTCGTCAGTGCCTTCCCCAGACTCCAGGACTGGCCCATGTTCCTCCCCAACCTCACTGTCCAAATCTGCCACCAGCTACACTGGGCACTGGCGGGCCACGACTGCTTCCTTTCCCTAGTACACACATCCCAAAGTTAATTTTGGCTTATAAAGCAGCCATATTGATCCTGGGACATAATTGGGGGGAGAGTGAGGTTCAGGGGCCTCCCAAGGAGGAGGACAGAAGGGGACTCTCTTTTTACTGATCTGCATCCAAGCTGGCTTTTAGCAGGAAGCATGTCCTTCTCTGGAGCCTTTGCCCCTAAGCCATCATGTAGTTTGGCATCTTGTATGAATCCAGCCAATGGTGGCTTATTTGATAAACCTTGGCATAGGTAGGAAACATGGAAAAGGACGTGTTATATCTTACACATCGACCAAACAGGACAGGTACAGACTCCCAACAGATAGTTAGGACTGCAGGACAATCTCCACCAGCCTGTCTTTCACAGAGGATGTGTAGATCCGGCAGGTTAGAAGGAGAGCTGAGGAAATAACTATGGACCCCTCACATCCTGGACATAAACCGTGTCCACCCCTCCATTCAGGACGTCACTATAGTGGTGTGTCTAGTGGCTTGCCCAAACAACTAGGCACAAAGGCCTAGCTAATCCTCAGAGTACTAACACAGAGTTCCCCAAACTCATGTGTGTGTGTGTTGGAGGGGATGACTTGTGCTCACCTGCCACTTCCATGGCCCGGTTCCAAACAGCTCACAGCCTTAAACTGTGGAGTTTATTGGAGACCCATTGGAGACCCCTAGTTGGGTGGGATTCAGCCATTTTGGACTGGTTCGGGCGAACCGGATGTTAAATTTATATCTGATTTGCCAAACCAGTAGTTGAACCGACCGGCTGGCCCCTCCCACACCACCCCTCCCCTGCCAGGAGACTCCACACGGCCCATTTTGAATGCAGGTAAGTCCAGGGTCCATGTGGAGACTCTGGGAGGGTGCAAAACGGGCCTTCTGGAAACAGGCCTGTTTCTGGCTTCAGGAGGGTCTCCAGAGCCCAGGGGAGGCCATTTTCACCCTCCCAGAGGCCTGAGGAAAGCCTCCAGAGCCTGGGGAAGGCAAAAAATGGCCAGTAGGCCACGCCAACCATGGCCATGCCATGGGCAGCGAACCGGTTGCTGGGACTTTTGAATCCCACCCCTGCCCCTAGTCTTAACTTCTATGTGTATTTACCCATATAGCAAAGCTGGAGTATTATTATTTATCCTTGTTCTCTTTACTTCCCTGTTATTATTTATCCTTGTTATCCTTACTATTATTAGTATGATTATTTTATAATCCTCTCTATTACTTTGCAAGGACACGGAGTGCTTCTACATCAGAGACAATTCCTTGTGTGTCTTATCACACTGGGCCAATGGTGGGAAGAAAGGTCCTAAAATGAGGCAAAACTCAAGTAACAAGTGCCTCGCTCGGCGACATAAATTCTGGGCTCAATTGTGGTCATAAGTTGAGGACTACCCATACCCTGGACAGAGGGGCCATCAAAGGCGACCCACAGATTCCCCACACCTTCTGATGTTTGTTTCCCTGCAGATCTTACTCCAAGGGGATCTAGGATTGCCTGTTGTCTGTGTGGGATCCGTGTGGAAGAGCTGGGAGATGATGAGAGAAGGTGAGGAATCTGCTTCCGTGTTTGCTGCCCCAAGAACAGGGGTCTCCAACCCCCCAGGCCACTTTAAGACTGTGGACTTCAGTTCCCAGAATTCCCCAGCCAGCTTCTGGGAGCTGAAGTCCACCAGTCTTAAAGTTGCTGGCTGGGGAATTCTGGGAGCTGAAGTCCAGTCTTAAAGTTGCTGGCTGGGGAATTCTGGGAGCTGAAGTCCACCAGTCTTAAAAGTGGCCAAGATTGGAGACCCCTGCCCCAATGAAAAGGAGGGCCAGTGCCACCTTAAAAAATCTTGGGCTGCCCATGAAGTAGGCCATTGATGGTGAACCTTTTTGTTGTGGTGTGCCGAAAGCTGACACCCACAATGCAATGCGCCCTGGCCCTCCTGCACATGCACGCACGACACCCCCCCCCCTTACATGCACTGCACATGTGCATGCCTCCCAGCTGATTTTTGGCCCATTTGAAGCCTTTTTTGGCCTCCCAGAGGCTCAAGGGAATCTTCTGCAGTCTCGGGAGGCTGAAAAACAAGGCCCTCCGTGAAATACTTCCGGAGGGCCTCTGAAACCAGGGGGAGGCCGTTTTCACCCTCCCGGGGGCTCATGGGAAGCCTTTAAAGCCTCTGGAGGCCGAAAAACAGGGCCGTTTTGGCATTTCCTGTATTTACCAGAAGTGCTGAAATGGGCCTGTTTTTCAGGAGGCTGAAAATCAGCTGGGAGGCATGCGCATGCGCAATGCAGGTAAGTTTGGCTGGGGCTCTGTGCACCACCTGTGGCACGCATGCCATAGGTTCACCATCACGGAAGTAGGCAATGCAACAGGATAGCGGGTCTTCCCTTTTGAAAGCAGATAGAGCTGGGCCCCTGCTTGAGTTGTCCAAGGCAAGGAGATCTTATTGGAAAGGGATCTGATGGGAAGGATCCACTGGCTCTTATAGGATAGCAGTGCTCCAATATCTCAGGGGTTGCCCCAAAGAAGAGGGGGACAACCTATTCTCCAAAACCTCTGAACAGGCAAGATAAGCACCAACAGATGGAAGGAAACTGACCAAGGAGAGAAGCAACCTTACAACTAAGGAGAAATTTCCTGACAGTGAGAACAACTTATCAGTGGAACTGCCTGCCACCTGAAGTTGTGGGTGCTCCATCACTGGAGGCTTTAAGAAGAGACAATTGGCTGGGAATGGTGTAGGCAGGGTCTCGTGCCTGAGCAGAGGGTTAGTTCAGACTAGATGACCTCCAAGGTCCCTCCCAACTCGATTGTTCTGTTCTATTCTTCCAGGATTCATCCAGGTCCTCAGCCAGGCGCACAGCAAGCAGCTCAACAGCGCCTTCTCCAAGTTCAGCCTGCTGAAGCTGAAGCAGTCTTCGGCCCTGGGGGGGGCCAGCCTGGGAGCCAAGCACATCGGCCAGCCCCCCCCTCTGGACTACAAAGCCAACGTGGATGTCTTCTACACATATTCCTTTGCCTAGAGATGGCAACTCCAATCCGTCCTTCGTGATGGGGGCTTCAAAACGTGGACTCCTCTCTGCTGGTTTTGGAGGAGCTCAATTTATATGGGCAGGTCCCACGCGTGCACACACCGTGTTTTTGTTTTTTGTTTTAAAGTAGTGTGGTCTCAGGTGGCAATACCACACATACAGCAGTGTGCCTGGATACAGGTAGCCTTGACTTTAACAGTAGCAGGGGGTTAGATTAGAACAGGGGTCACCAATCTTTTGGACCTCATTTTTAAATCCCATGGACCAGAGACCCTGGGAAAACTCTCCAAAAAAGTCTGCAGGAAAATTCCACACCCCATTTTCCTACCAATTGATCATTCTTGATTTGGGATTGCAGGAGATCATCTGCAGCTCCGTTCTCAGGGGGGGGGGGAGAGAGAGAGAGACCTTTGGCTTCATGCAAGGAAAGCAGCAGCAGTCTTTCTTTCTCTCCCCCAAACTCTGCCAGAAATGACTATTTGTGAAACTTGTCACACTGGCACAGCCTCTTGGAGCAGGAGGCCTTGCCAGGGTCCCAAAGACTCATTTCTGGCAGAATTTGGGGAAAAGAAAGACTTTTGCTGCTTTCCTTGCGTGCAGCCAAAAGCAGAAGAAAGCAGCAACCCAGTGGCCAGGCCATCTCACTACCTTGTGTTGTAATGTGACGCAAGCCTTGTGTTCCTGTGCAGCTTGGATTAATTGCTCTGAGGGTGCGTGCGCTTTGGAGGTGACATTTCTCTCTGGACCACCAAAATTTTCTCATGGATCACGAGTGGCCCCCAGCCCATTGGTTGGCGACCACTGGATTAGAAGACTTCCCAGGTCCTTTCTAATTGTTATTCTGTTACAACCATTCGTTAAATGACTGGTCAAATATACAACGGCACCGAAAAAGAGGGACTTGTGGCTGTTTTTCACACTTTATGACCATTGCAGCATTCTCCAGGGTCACGTGATGAAAATTCAGGCGCTCGGCAACTGACTCAAGAGTTATGATGGTCGCCATATCCCGGGGTTACACAGTCCCCTTTTGCGACCACCTGATGAGTAAAAGCCAATGGGGGGGAGGGGTGGAGGAAGATTGGCTTAGCAACCGCTTGATCAACTTAACCGCTGAAGTGATTTGTAACTCTGGCAGGGAAGATCGTAAAACTGGGGCAAAAACTCACTTTAAGCACTGCCTTGCTTAGCAGCGGAAATTTGCGGCTCTGTTGCGGTTTCCCTGGCCTGCAAGCTTGGTTGGCAAACTTTGATTCCTGCTTGCAAAGGAGATGGAATCCAGTCAGCTCTTGCTAATCCCGGACCGACTGTCCCTACTGGCCATCGTGGTTTGAGCCAACCCAGGAAGGTCTTGGCTTTTCCTGGACAAAGAGGACCCAGAGACGGGCTCAGCAGCCCTACGACCGTGGGGTTGTCACCAGCTGGAGCAGGGGTCTCCAACTTTGGCAACTTTAAGACTTGTGGACTTCAACTCCCAGAATTCCCCAGAAAGTCTTTTTTTTTTTTTCGTACTGTTTCTCTGGATGGAGAAGTCTCTTGGACCTTTTCCGATCAACTCCATGTTCCATGGGGTTGGAAGCTCAGGAAAGGCGTCCTCCTTTCACTTTCACTCATGACCACAAACTCAGGTGGAGGTCCTCTTGCAAACCTGAACAACTTCTCTCATCACCCAAGGGAAGGCTACAACCAGGGGTTTTCAAAGTCTTGACAGCTTTAAGAGTTATGGACTTCCAACTCCCAGATTTCCTCCTCCAGTCATGTTCGTCGGGAATTCTGGGAGTTGAAATCCACAAGTCTTAAACTTGCCAAGTATGGAGACCCTTGTGATAAATGGACGGATGGAGGTCAGACAGACAGATGGGGATGGATGGGGAGACGATAGGCAGACATAGATGGTAGAGCAGAGGTCTTCAAAGTCTTGACATCTTTCAGACTTATTGACTTCAACTCCCAGAATTCCTCCTCCAGTCATGTTAGCTCAGGAATTCTGGGAGTTGAAGTCCACAAGTCTTAAAGTTGCCAAGGTTGGAGGACCCCTGAGCTGGAGAGTCAAGAAGTTAGGGCCTATCAGACATTTAAGACATCCTGTAAAGCTTGATTGACATTTAAATAAAAGGTGTTGCAAAATACCCTTTGCTTCATCCTGGTTTATCCCAGCTTCCCACACTGCCATCACGCTGTCTTGCCAGCTGTCCCTGCATTTCTGCTGCCTTCCCACCCACCCCCTCCCCAAACCAGGCTGACATCCCTGGGGTGGTGGTGGTGGAGAGTGGCAGAGAGTTTCCTGCACCAGCAGGAAGACCCTAAAAAGACCCCGGGCACCACACCCAGCTCAAAATTGATTTATTGAAGAATGCATTCTTGTAAAAATGGGGGCAGCGCATCGTTGCAAAGGCTTCCTTGGGAGGAAAGGGAAGCGGGGCTTGCACCATCCTGCCCCTCGCTTCTCATCAAACCAGTCAAGGTGGAGAAATATATGAGCCCCTCGATCCCACGCAAAGCTTAAAAGCCAGAATCTGGAGCCATTCCTGTTCTCCCTTCCCCACCCAAACCCTTCCCCACAAGACTGGGGAGTGGGTGGGTATTGGAGCATTTTTTTAAATTATTATTTGCAACACCCGGATTTCCTATGTCAACTTTGCCTCGAAAAAAGTTGGGGAAGGAGAACCTGATGTTGGCCCAGCTCTGCTTGCAAGCAGCTGTGTCCAGGAAAGGAAAGGAAAGAGAATGGAAGGAAAGGAAAGGAAAGGAATGGAAGAAAAGAGAATGAGACAAAGGAAAGGAATTGAATGGAATGGAAAGGAAAGGAAGAAAAGAGAATGAGACAAAGGAAAGGAATGGAAAGGAAAGGAAAGGAAAAAGAATGGGAGGAAAGGAAAGGAAAGGAAGAAAAGAGAATGAGACAAAGGAAAGGAAAGGAAAGGAAAAAGAATGGGAGGAAAGGAATGGAAAGGAAGAAAAGAGAATGAGACAAAGGAAAGGAAAGGAAAGGAAAAAGAATGGGAGGAAAGGAAAGGAATGGAAAGGAAGAAAAGAGAATGAGACAAAGGAATGGAATGGAAAGGAAAGGAAACAGATGAAAGGAAGAGACAGAGGAAGTCAGGAAGGAAAAGAAGAGGCAGGCCGGGTCTCCCTTCAGAGCAGCACCAAGCTAAACCTGACGGCAGATTACCTGTCTCCAGCCCAGACTTTCTACAGGAGCTGAACTACAAGCCCCATCATGCCAGGGGTCATGGTGATAGGGAAGGATGAGCTGTCAGGAAGGGAGTAGATTGAGGCAGGCTGGCTTCAGCGAAGATTTAGGGCAGAGGTGTGACGTTACCGCCCCTTGTGGACTACAACTCCCAGAATTTCTGAGCCAGCCATGCTGGCTCAGGAATTCTGGGAGTTGCAGTCCACAGGTTAAAAAAGGGTCGTAACTCCCGACCCATGATTGGGGGGTGGGGGGTGGAGTGGGGGAGAGGAGCCATGTTATGCAAAGGAGGAAGAGGAGGTCTCACTTGCCATCCTGACTTAGCAGCTTATCTCCTACAAAGAGGTCCTTAGGTTGGAGTGGATGGATGTTTAGATTGTATTGAGCAATGTTGAAGGCCTGTGGACTTCAATTCCCAGAATTCCCTAGCCAGCATGTGCTGGCTGGGGGAATTCTGGGAATTGAAGTCCACAAGCCTTCACGGGGCCACATTTGGAGAACCCAGGATTATCCCAAAGAGAAGGCTGGTTTTTCTGTCAACAAGCAGAAGGGAAATCTCTTAGGAGCCCCCACAACCTGGCCAGAGGCACAGTTTAGGGGTTGTCCCGAGCTCCTTTGGGTTGAGGGAGCTTTTCTGCTAGTCCAAGAGGTCCCGTAAAGGATCTCTGGACTTCCTTGCCTGGTGTGGTGCCTCCTGAAGACCCGCTCATCCTGAAGGGCTTCTCCTGCCAAAGCTGCCTCAAAGAATGACAAACATATTAATTTCCACCGAGCAGCTTTACAAAGAAGGACCGTTTGGGTGGGAGATCATAGGAGTTAAGCTTTGCTCGAAAAGTGAGGAAGGGAGCAGCCACTTGCTTCCTTCCCACTCCAGGCCTGGGCCTTGGGGAGCCTCAGGCCCATTGGGTGGCCACGAGGTGGTTCTTTTCATGGGAGAAAGTGGCATTGGGCCAGGAAGAGAGAATGGTGGGCTCCATCAGGGAAGGCTGAATGAAGGAGGGGATTGTAGATGGCCAGCATGGAAAGCAGGAGGACATCTCTGGTGGAGGGACCATCAGCCATCTTTTTTGGATGTCCAACTTAAGCAAGTTTGAAGACTTGTGGACTTTAACTCCCAGAATCCCCCAGCCAGCACAAGTTGGCTGGGGAATACTGGGAATTGAAGTCCACAGGTCTTCAAACTTGCCAAGATTGGAGACTCTTTTATTTTGGGGTTTGCTCTAACCAGAAGAGGGGATTTTTGAGAAGAGACATAAAGGATAGAAAATGGCAGCGAGGGCTACACCCAACGCCTAGCACCCCTAAACGTATCAACTCCTCTAAAAACCCACCACCTCCCTCTTTCCCTCCAAAGGAGAACCCCAGCGGTTGGCCAACTGGGACGGAGGGGACACCCATCTGAGCCCACAGGCACCCAGCTTTCCTGTCCCCCCAAAACAAGCGGCTGGCTCCAGTTCCCATCGACGCCTTCCACCCACCCACCCCACGCCCACCCACCCTGGGCAAAAGCAAATCAGAGGAAGGAGGCTGCCCCTAAAGCTGGAGAAGCAGAAAGTCGAAGCCTGCGTGCCCGCTCTGCTTGCAAACGTCCACCAAGAAAGGGGGCACCTTCGCCTACCCCCGCGAGACAAAGAGGTCCCAAACCCCACCTGGAGGAGCAGCTAACCGAGGGGAGGGGGCATGGGGATGGGCTGCTGCTGGTCAGGCTAGTCTGGAGGCTGTTTTAACAGAAAACAGAGGGGTGGGGTGCCCCTCTCCCCCGTCCGGAGGTGCCCCTTTGGCGCCGTCCCACGGTGTGCCCGGCTTCTCTCTCCGCTTGGTTGCCAAGTGTCCCAGCGCAGCAAGACGACAAGAGGGATGAAAGTAGCTTAAGGGGCCTCCGGATCGCCGGCCAAGAGTCTCTTTCCCACCAGTGCTGGTGGGCCCCGCTCCCCCCACCCCATTCCCACACCCACCCAGGGCAGAAAAATTGTCTTTAGGAAAGGAGGGCGGGGCGGAGGACTCAGTACTTCACTCCAGGAACGAACTCCTTGGGTAGGCCCAAATTCCACGAAAACGAGACGTTTGCCCCTTTTTTTTTTTTGTCCCTCCCCTTTCTTCTCTCGTTAAGAGTTATGGAGGGTCAATGTCAGGAGGAATCCAGCACAAGTGGGCCAACATCCAGTTGCGACAACGCTGGAAAAAAAACTGGTCCTCGTGCTTATAAATTTCTGCCTTGAAATAACATGGGTTATAGATGTCGTTAATTTATAATTTATAGTCCATAATTTCTCCCATTTGTCTAAATCAATATTGTATCCGAAATTCTGGGCCCTATCATGGTATTTTTCCACAACTATTTCTTTCATTTTATATCCCAGTAAATATTTGTATGTTTTCTATATACATTTTTCCTCTGTTCAGACGAGGATTTTATCTAATTGTTTTTGCCCATTGTCGAATCCAAATTCATCTAAGTCTTTTTTTATGTCTATTTTGAATTTGTAAGTATGGTCACCAATCAATTACAATTCCTTATTCTCTTAGTTCTTGATTCAATTTGAGTTTCCCTTGGTTATCTAATAATTCATTATAATTTACCATTTTTTTTATACCTAGTTTATTTGGATGGATCATAGCTTCCATGGTTGACAGCCAACCGGGTATCTTCATGCAATGTTTCTTTTTAATCTTCCTCCAGATCTGTATAAGTGAGTCTCTTATTAGATGTCTGTTAAAGTAGACATCTGCTTTACCCCTTTTTTCCCACAAAAATGCATGCCAACCTATCTGGAAATCATGACCTTCTAGCATTAAAATTCTCTTATCTTTTAGCTTAACCCAATCTTTTATCCAATTTAATATTGATGCCTGATCATAGAGTTCCCATTCTGGTAGTCCAAAACCACCTCTGTTCTTATTACCCTGTAATAATTTTAACTTAATATGTGGTTTCTTACTCAACCAGATGAATTTGAATGATTTTATTTAATTCGATAAAAGTTTTTGTCTAATTTTATTGGGATCATTTGGAATAAGTACATTAATGCACTGTTTTAAATATGAATAAGATTTGTATTTGTAGAAAAACACAATAAAAAATCTATATATAAACAAAAGAAATAACATGTTAGTTCAGGGGTCGCCAACCTTTTGGTGGACCTCGGGGACCACCAAACTCCATTTTAAATCCCATGGACCACTAATATGGATTTTGACTGACGGTGGCTTGCTGGCATTGGTAGGAAAGTCAGTCCCATATTCCAGAGCTGCAGGAGTCACAGGACTATCGCTTTGGTCATCCCGGAGCAGCTGCTCCTCCACCCGGGTGCACCGGCCTGCCATGGAGTGGAAGAGCTGCTCCGGGATGACCAAAGGGTCAGTCCTATGACTCCTGCAGCTCTGGAATATGGGACCGACTCATGGTGGGGTTAGAAATGTCCGCCGTAGGGGCTGGCACCTGTCATGTGCAAATTACAGGTGGGCAGCCTTGTGTTCCCGCACAGCCTGAATTAATTGCTTGGGGGGGGGCATTTCTCTGTGGATCACCAAAATTTTCTTGTGGACCCCCAGTGGTCCACGGACCCCCGGTTAGCAACCACTGGGCTACTTAGTTCAGGGGTCCCCAAACTTGGCAACTTTAAGATTTGTGGACTTCAACTCCCAGAATTCCTCCTCCAGTCCAGTTAGCTCAGGAATTCTGGGAGTTGAAGTCCACAAGTCTTAAAGCTGCCAAGTTTGGGGACCTCTGGTTAGTTAAAGAAACGATCAGCTGTAAGTCACTTTTTTCAGCGTGTGCAACTTTGAAAGATCACCAAACAAATGATCACGAGTCCAGGGTTACCTGAACACTGTTAATAAAGTCCCAACGGTGCTTTTTTAAAAAATTCCTCAAAAGGCAACTGGACTTTCTTGGTTTCTCTTTGAGGACGTTTTGCTTCCCATCCCAGAAGCTTCTTCAGCTCTGACTGGATGGTGGAGAATGGAAGGATTTATGTAACACAGGAGGACAGACCCATGAGGACTAGGTTCAGCAACCCACCTGCATTAGAAAGACAAGGGGCCCTCTTTGGAAGACAGCAAAGTCCACATTTTGGACAGAGAGGACCTCTGGTTTGAAAGAGGGGTCCAAGAGGCCATCTATGTCCAAACTGAACAGTCCTCTCTCAATAGAGAGGGAAGGATATGACATCATCTAGCTCCAGTCTACAACAAGGTCTTTTTCAGCAATTCCAAGAAGGCTCCACACCCATTTGCACCACTCAGGTGACACTGAAGACACAGAGAGACCTCCAGGTGCCCTCAACAACTTGCTAAAAGGTACGTTTACTGGTCGACAGACGTTCCTTATATTTAGGAAGGGAAGGGGTGGTAGGTCAGTCTCGACTTCTTGCTTCTGAGATGAGAAGTGAGAAGTCTTCAAATAAAAAGCAGAAAGCCCAGTTGCCTCTTGAAAAAAACACCTTTGGGACAACCACGTCCTGGATGACTGAGAATCTCCACAGACTATTCATAGGAGTCATCACTCTAGGGCACGGGTCCAGTCAGCTCACCCAGGGGTGGGATTCAAAAATCCCAGCAACTGGTTCGCTGCCCACGGGTGAGTGTGGCCTACTGGAACTTCTGGGAGGGCCATTTTTCACCTTCCCAAGGGTCTGGAAGCTTCCCTCGGTTCAAATACTGGTTCAGCGAGCCAGATGCAAATTTTAACGTCTGGTTTGCCCGAACCGGTCCCACCCCCCGAACTCACCCCAATGAGACCAGCCCACTCAGTTGCTCAAGCAGAAGGGACTCTCCTCAGATCCTGTCTGCCAAAGAATTGCAGATGGTGGGGTCCAAGAGAAGAGCCTTTCCTGCTGTGACCCCCATCTTCTCCCATCTAAAGTGAGCTTCATCCCTGCACGCCTGGTTTTCTGGAAAAAAAACTTTTCAACTGGCTTGCAACCCCAATATGGGTGTTTTATGTTGAGGGCAGCTG
>BHFT01020846.1:0-23651 GCA_004320025.1 Laticauda laticaudata
TTTTCTGCGCAAAAGTTTTGGGCAACCCAAAACTTTTGAAGCGGATGAAACGTCAATAAACGGATGCTGGACGGATAGAGAGGAAGCCATACAGAGGCAGTGAGTACATCACGTTTTCGAACGGATAGCAAGCTTTTTTGTCCGTTTTACATCCTCTTTGTATCTGTTGGTTTGGTGTGACATGGGCTTAAGTATTTCTTTCTTGGATTTTGAATAGAGCACCAGCTGACACATCAGCAAGAATTAAATATTTTGTTTCTAAGATATTTAAAGCATTGTATTAAATATTAATAGGTTGGGTGCTGTAAATTTAATATAGAGGGTGTTATTTTATTTCTTTTGGAGAGCTATGACATATCAAGATGTGTGAATGAATGAATTAATGACATGTTTATGTTGTAATTTTTTATTTTGTTTAATTTTTTCTAACATTTATTACAGACTATTACTTCTGTTACCTTGCCATTTTTTGAGTATCTCCATTTCATGAATGATGATCAAAACTGAAAAATGGATTGCTAGGTGATTAAACTAGCACAAATAACTTTTGTGCATATATAGTGAAACTTTAAAGAGCTTGTTCAAACTGAGCATGCATTGCATTTCACTATAGGCAACTATTCATATAAATTATTTGAGTGCCCTTAACTCTTAGTGTATATTTTTGTTAATTATAAAGATATATCGATTAAGCTATGCAGACTTACTACCTACAGTAGTCATTTCCACTGCAAGGGAGAAAAATGTTTCATCTGTTTCTAACAGGCATATAGAATTTTAGCACTTTCATGAATCTATGTGAGCTAGTTAATGTCAGTTGTAATTAAACAAATTCTATTTTGTTTTATTTAGCTACAGACTATTCACTGTTTATAGTATCCTCATTGTACAGCATCTGTATATTTTCAGAAACTTGATATTGCCAGATTTTTAGAAAGAACTTTTGCCTTGTTTATAGCTGTGATGATTTGTCCCAACTTTTTAAAAATTGCATCCTTCATTGTGACTGACAAATGGAAATACTTAAATGTTTGGGAGGATAATTATATCAAGGATGATATTAATATTACTGGCAAATGTAGATACAGATAGGATGTTTTGTGTTATATAAGTTTAAAATATTAAAAATTACTTCTTGAAATAAAACTTCATGCTTGGGAAATGCACTGTAATACATTTTGCATAATTTTTTTCTGATAAAACCAACAGTGTATAGCCAAGATTTTTCAAATAAATCTAGTAATTTACTACTTTATTTTGATTCTTAAAAATGCATTGCAATTGAATTAATGTTATGTAATTTGAACAAAAAAAATCAAGTGATTAAGAAGGAGACAGATTTTTTTGTTGGTTTGTTTCTTTTGCATTCATTCCCAACTTACCATTCTGGAATGCATCAGACAATATTCATTCCTACCCAGAACTTCCACATTGTGAATTGTGGATTTTCAGAGTGATAAAGAGATGAACGGTAGAAAAAATGATATCCACAATATCATGTACCACTTTGAAATAGCAAAAAGGTTCAGAAACATTTTCAGAAGAAATTCTGTGAAATCCTAAAATGTATTAAAATGTCCTAGAAAATTCTATTTCCCCAGGAAAAAAACACTGGAAATTTGGAACAATATTTCTGGACAATACTGGTAACAGTTGCCTAAGCAGAAGAGTAATCCACTGAGAATTGACTTAAGGATCACAGCGGCATTAGAATTATGATATCTTATAAAATATAAAAGGGCTCATGGGGTAAACTTCAATGAGATGTATCATTAGAGCTAAAATGTGTGATGAAAACTAATGCAGAGATCTGTCAGTATAAAATTGGCCCCTAGTTATTAAACAATTCTTAGTTCTATTTTTTCAAGTGTACTAATTGATCCTACAGAGATATTTATTCCATAATCATGGAAGTG
Organism: Laticauda laticaudata; assembly: GCA_004320025.1. Classification (NCBI taxonomy): domain Eukaryota; kingdom Metazoa; phylum Chordata; class Lepidosauria; order Squamata; family Elapidae; genus Laticauda; species Laticauda laticaudata. The sequence continues at coordinate 1,917 of BHFT01020846.1, forward strand.
ACTGCATTTACAACTAGAATAAATTAAAGTAAATGAAGAGGAAAATTGCATTCTGTAAAACATTTAGCTCATTATAGTCTTAAACAACCACACAAACCCATCTTCATCAATATAAGTTATGATGTTTGTCGAAACAAAATATTTTCACTACAAAAGTGTCCATGTTACACAAGCATAGAAATTGGTATGTGATAAATGAGCCATTTGCCTTAAAGCCTTACTGGTAATAATTAGGAATATGACTAAGAGTCACATGCTATCTTGGGTTTTGATCTAAAGTTAGAAGGATGGAACATCATTGCATTTTCTTGCAGTGATATATTAAATATGGCTTGTAGTTTTTCATTTTGCATGAAACAGTGATACTTTTTTTTGTTCTTGTAAAGTCACTATAGTTTGGGTCAAAGTATTTTAAAATTGCATTTCTAGCATATCTGAAAGTACTTATGGCCATGAAAAATATTTGTTGTACATTATGTTTGATTCTCAAAAACATTTCTCTAGATGCTGTTCACTAGATCCACTGCTTCTGAAAACTACTCTGTTGGGGATAGAAGCCGGGGAGATTTAAGGATGTTATGAAATGAACACGGAGACATTGGAAAAATAGGAGGGGGGGGGTTAGGCCAAAGAAGTCCCTTAGCTGATGACCTTAGCAGCCAGCCTACCATGTTGAACTAAGAGGCTATATGTGTCTACTGTTACCTTGTGATGGCTGTTATATATTTGAATGTTCCATTCTGATTGGTCCGGCTGGATGGAGGGAAACTTGAATAGCTGTCATTCTCCAAGAGCCGTGAGCAGCCGCTATAAAGGAGGCTGCCGTGGCTCCACTGTTCTTCAGTTCCAGAGAGAAAATTGAAAGCAACGAAAGAGTAACTGGTCTCGAGTCGTCTTTCTCACAATATAACACTGGTAACGAGGATGGGATACTGAGACAAGGGAGACCAGTTGAGCACGTGGCAATGAGAACTGAGTTAGACAAGATGGCCGGCAACAACTCGCCACCCGCACCATTCAACCCAGCAATGGAAAACTGGGAATCGTACATCAACTGATTCCTTGTGTTTCTAAAAGGGAACGAGCTCCAAGGAATATCTGAAAATAGGAAGAGAGCCGTTTTCCTCACCCACTGCAGATCCACAGTCTTCAAAATGGCAAAGGCATTGGCATCACAATGTAAGGCGAAGGCATCACCCCACGATGTAAAGAAGATGGAGTGGTTGGACTTAGACAAGTTACTGCGGGCCCATTATACACCAACCATCTCATGAATTTTACAAGCGCGACCAAAAGGAAGGTGAAAGCATCAGAGATTTTGTTGCAGCTCTAAGAGACATTGGAGGGACACTTGGAAGGAGTGTACGAATTCCTAAACACAGACAAGGTAATGAGGGACCGTTATAGTCCTTGGATTAAGAGACCTTACACTACAGAGCCGACTACTGATCAGACCCAAAATAACATTGACTGAGGCCATAGAAGAAGCCACCGCAGCGGAAGCAGCACAGAAATCAGCCGCCGCCATGCAACAAATGAATAAAGTAACACAAGAAATCCCGAAAGACACTAACCAAGCTCAAGACAAGAAGCAAGAGGAAACTCAAAAGCTCACCACCACGACACACACATGAGGACATCGAATCCCTATCCAAAACCAATGAGGAAGAAGAAGAAGAAATTCAACTCCAGTTGGAGAAAAGCAGATGGGAGCGAAGGGAAAGAAAGTCGGGATTCCACTGTGCCGGTTGCAGAGGGGACCACCCATGTTCCGAATGCCATTTCTTCTATTACTATTGCAGGAATTGTGAATGGCAGGGACACATAGCTAGGGCATGCCAAAACAGAAATAACTATAGTCCTGGACAAAGAGGAAATACCCCCTCAAAGAGACAGAAAGGCAGACAGGGAACTGTTGGAGCCAAGAAAGCAGAAACAAGTGGTGGAAGAAAACCAATAGAAAAGAAGAAACACGCCAGACAATAACTATTGGACGCCTCGAGCACAGTAAATGTGAAGAAGGTACTGGTGCAAGTCACCATAGAAGGCCAGCATGTGAGATGGAGGTGGATTCTGGCTCATATCTATCAATGGTATCATGGAACACTCTCAAAAGCCTGATACGCGATATGAAAAGAAAGGAACTAGAAAAACAAAAACTCACACTTAAAGACTACCAGGAAACAGAATTCCCGTAGTCGGAACCGGACATTTCCAAATCAAATTCAAAAAATACACGAAAGTCCTTCCACTAACTATAGTCGACCGGGATCACCCAGCCTACTGGGACTCTAATTGGTTCGAATCACTAGGAATCAGAGTGACCGGAATAAACAACATCACTGAGACAGACTGGGAAGAGAATCTGATGAGAGAATTCCAGGACGTCTTCAATGGAGAACTGGGCAATTACCGAGGGTCCCCTATCTCGTTTAATTTTAATCCTAATATAGTCCCAATAAGGTTAAAGGCAGGGCGAGTCCCTTTCACATTAAAACCAAAATTGATGAACAATTAGATAAACTTATCGCACGGGGGTATAGAACCAATAGACCACGCAAGGTGGGAAACCCCAATTGTGACTCCTATCAAACCAGATGGGTCCGTACGCATCTGCGGAGACTACAAGGCCACCCTCAACCATGCACCACATCAAAGCGCATACCCAGTTCCGGTGGAACAGCACCTGTTACATTCTTTGGGGGAGTAGAATTTTCGCGAAATTGGACCTTGCACAAGCTTATCAACAGTTGTCAGTTGATTCAGAAACCACAGAAGCACAAACAATTAGTGACTCATAGGCGGGCATTCAAATGCAAAAGACTGCAATTTGGAGTTAGTGTTGCCCGAAAGGTATTTCAGAGTCTAATGGAGTGCCTACTGCAAGGAATTTTAAAGGGGCAGTGCCATATTTTGACAATGTACTGGTATCAGCCAAAGAATAACTGGAAGACCACCTGAGGGAGGTTTTACAAAAATTTAAAGAGGTGGGACTTAAAGTTAAAGAGAGAAGTGTCAATTAGCCACCGATAAGGTTGAATTCCTGGAATACCTTATAGACAAAGAAGGGATCCATCCCACTGAAAACAAAATCAGAAGAAATCAAGGAAGCTCCCAGACCCGAAAATAAAACAGATTTACAAGTCTTCTTGGGACTTATTAATTTTTTACAATGTATTTTTGCCGCAGAAGGCAACGATAGCAGAACCGCTACACAGGGTTGCTGGATAGGAAAGCTACCTGGACCTGGGGGCGATGAGAAGAAACCGCATTCCAGGGAATCAAAGACTTAAATTACATCAGACTGTGTACTAATCCAAATACAGCCAAAACCCTTGCCACTAATATTAACCTGCGATGTGTCACCATTCGGCATTGAGGCTATACTCAGCCACATATTACCCAATGGAAGAGAAGCATCAATCGCATTTTATTCAAAAAACTCTATCAAAAGCCAAGCGGAACTACAGCCAATTGGATAGAGAAGCGTTTGGCCGCAATAATAGGAATTAAACAGTTCCACGAATACATCTATGGCAGGAAATTTTCACTGGGTCACAGATCATAAACCTCTATTAGGAATACTTGCAGGAAACAAACCTACACCCAACATATTGTCACCGTAGATGACAATGTGGTCCGAATTCTTGCTGCATACAACTACAAATTAATTCTACCAGCCAGGAAAGAACATAACACATGCTGACGCCCAAAACCATTCTCCCCTACCTGAGTTACTTGATGATCCTGCACCAACCACACCAACCCTACACATCGAGATGCTGGAAAAACCTACCCCATAACAGAAACAGACATTGCGAAGGAAACCGCGAGAGACAGAGTCCTGGCGCAGATTTTAAATTGGGTAGGTAAAGGGTGGCCGGAGACCAAAAGTGATGAAGACATGTTAAACCATTTCGGAATAGACAAACTGAAACTATCTATCTTAAAAGGATATGTACTATGGGGGGATAGAGTGATCATACCGGACATATTGAGGGAACAAATACTTGGAACTATTGCATGAAGGTCACCCGGTATTGTCCGAAATGAATTCCCTGGCTAGGATTATGTATGGTGGCCAGGGATGGATAAGGATATTGGGGAATGAGGTAGCAATATGCAAACGATGCCAAGAATCTAGACCTGCAACCACTTCTATACTGCACTCGACTGGGAAAACACCTAAAAGGCCCATGGTCTAGAATACACATTGATTTTGCTGGACCAACTAAAGGACACACATTCTTAATAGTGGTAGAGTGCTTACTCAAATTGCTAGCAGGTAAACATTATGCCCTCAACCACAACAGAAGCTGTTATTAGACAACTTAAGAAAGCCTTTTGCAAACACATGGATTGCTGGATTTAGTTGTATCTGACAATGGACCGCAATTCACAGCACTAACATTTGAGAGGGTTCCTGGCAAACAAGGGATAAGGCATGTTTTAACTGCGCCGGGTCGGTCGGCCTACAAATGGATGGGTGGAACGCATGGTCCATTTATACTAAGGAAACACTACACAAGCTAGAAACTGGAGATATCCAGGAAAAAATATATAAATTACTAATATACAGCACATTACACCAAACATCACAACTAATAAAAGCCCAGCAGAAACTATTAATGGAAGAAAACTAAGATCTAGCTAGACAGACTATACCCACATATAGCACAGAAAAGCCAACAGACTCCTCCAGTAAGTGCCCATATCTTTAAACAGGGGACCTGGTTTATGCATTATGGATACCAGATAAAATAATCCAAGTAACAGGACCCCGGTCTTACAGGGGTAGAGACAGAGGACAGAAAGAACTAGAGGAGACATATAGACCAACTCAGACTCTGCCCTCTTTAAGAAACACTAACAATCAAAAGAAAGAAAGAGAAGCACCCCATTACAAAACAGGAACCGCCTTCAAACATAAACCAAAATAATAAACCAAAACAGAGAGGAGAGACCCCTCAAATACAACAAGAGGGGAAGGGAGACCCTCCACAAGCACAGAAATAACCAAAACAACCCTCAACAACAAACACAACAACCAATACACCATTAGCCCTGAGTGGAAAGTCAAAATCACGTACCTGGAGAAGAAAAAAACTTCAGAAGCACTGCCGAAGGCAGACATTTGGAAAACCATTAATGAAGCCCCTCTTTTTGGCAGGAGCAGCTTGAGCCGACTCAACCAGCCCAGAAAGGCCCAGGCGGGCGCGGCAGCATGACTCTACCTTCCAGAGGTTCCACGGAAGAGACGGGAGGAGCAGCGAACCCGTCCGAACAATCCGAAACAACACCATGACTGAATTGCGCAGGTCCAGTCGCAAAACCATGAAAGCCGTAACTACTCACATTAAAGGAGGGCCTGAGGCCTGATTGGTTGGACTGGACCACATAGGGAGGGGTGTTGTATATTTGAATATTTGAATGTTCCATTCTGATTGATCCAGCCAGACGGTGGGAAACTTGAATAGTTGTCAGTGGCCGAAAGCTGCGAGCAGCCACTATAAAGGAGGCTACCGTGGCTCCACTGTTGTTCAGTTCCAGAGAGAGAATTAAAAGCAACTAGAGAGTAATTGGTCTCGAGTCGTCTTTCCCACAACATAACAATGGCATTCTCTAGTATGGAGTCCAAGTCATATTTTCCATGGTGGCCTCAAGTTAATTATCCCAACATGATGTGACATTTCAGAGAAATACCAGCATCACTTTGTGCTTCCTTTTTCCCAGTGAAGCCCTTTGCCCTTCCCCCAAAGGCACCTGAAGAACAAAATGTTTTTAAAGATGACATTTAATATACTATTGGTACAAGTGAATTGTAGTAGTAAAGCCCTTGTAGACATTGAAGCAGACAGGTAGTGCAAGGGGTCAGAAGAGGAGTGGAGAGATAAAATATGGAACTGTGAGAATGACATATTGAAAATTATTGATGCAATAAAGAGTTTTAAGTTTCAACTTGCCCTAAACTCTCTGTTAAAAAATCTTGAAGAAAGAATACTGCAAATCTGACAACTTCTCTTCTGTAACTGGATTTACTTGTACAGCATGTTCTATGGATCACTACTATAGCACTCCTATCTATGTTTCCTTTGTTAACAACCATATTCATGTGATGATTCTACATAATGGAAAGAAGAAAAATTCACTTTATTTTTTATATATGCACCAAATTTTACTATTTTTCATTAGATGTTTACTTCATTTTAACCAACAGTTAAACTGATACAATTTATGCCCTTATTTACACTAATTCTTTATTTATTCCTTATTAATTTACATAAAAAATTAAAATCCAGAGAACCTACTGTCATACTCAAGGCATTTATTTAATATACATATCCAGCTTACTTTGACTCATATTTTTTTTCCAAATAGGTCCCAATATTAATGTAAGTCCACCAGATCTCCTCTTTTTTCTTCTTTCTCTTTATTTCTAACAACCCTCTGTAAAACATAAAAAAGAAAAAACATAGCCTCAAGCCAAAGAGATTTCTTGATTTATCACATTTGGCTTATCTAAATTATATACTTTAAGAAGTTTATGACTTGGTTAGCTCACTTTTGCACTACCGTACTTTCCTGTTTAACTCATTGTAACATTTGAATAAGAAGAATCATGCTAATTATATACTTTTCATTTTTGTTTCATAGAATCCTTTTACCTTTAGCACAGAAACTCCTGATTTTGGTTCATCAGACAGGCAGCCAAACGTTCAGACTGGATTTGGCATTTTTATTCACCCAGATCAGCAGAGATTAACTCCAGACCAACAATCAATTAAACAATACCCCAAGAAGCTGCTAAAGAAGCCAACAGCAAACATTTTGACCAAAGAACCTCTAAGACCATCCTCACCAATACTGACAGGCAAGCCACTAGAATATAAACTGACCGCAAACTGTACTCCTTACTAGCACTGATGGTGTTACCTAGTTTGGGTAATGAAATGTCTGCAAGAAAACAAGCAAGCTCAGAAAGTACCAAGACCCTCTCGTGTCAACCCTGAGCTATAAACATTCTTTATTATATGCTGAGAAATCACCAAAAATTGATTACGCTAAATTTGATTTTTTTAAATTTTTCTCCAAATTCCCTGTAGTGCATGCTTGACAGCTGATTAAGAAGCAAATAAAACAAGTTAAAATCTGCAATTATTTTTATATAGTGTTTCATGCCTCTGGCAAATGCAGATAACCTTGAGATTACAGAAAGTACAATCTAAATTTCTAAGGAGTGTCTTTCCAAATGAAGTGAAGCATATGCACCATCATTCTCCACCATAAGGCTGATGTGGTCAAACTTGAAACGAATGTATGTATATTGCTTTCACATTAATTAGAGTTTGTTCCTGCAAGTCTGGACTCTCTGATCTTGACTGATAATTTGAATAGCCTTGAAAAAGATTAATTCTCCCAAGAATTTTGATAGTGAGAGCCAAGCAGGTGGTAAAGAAAAGTACAGACATGACCTTAAAGAAAATATGCAATAACTGACAGTAAAATCTGAGCTTACCCCATGAAAATGGCCCTATCTTGATTTTCTTTGGTATAGCAGGGAAAGAAATAGAAATGGTGGCACCTCTTCAATATTGTATTCTCAGAGCTGCTATCACTAGAAATTTTTGTAATGTCTGTTTCCTGATCTGGCTCACCTTGAAGAGCTGACAGGCAGTGTCAAGTTATAAGCAATGTATTATGGATATAGAAGAGCAATTTGATTTGTGGAAGAGCAATTAAATCCCTAGAGATGTATTTCTGGATAGCCAGTCCCTTTTTTATGTACAGTACCAATAAGATATTTAAATCAAATAACCATCTCCAAATTCAAAAAATCATTAGTCCTAACACATATTAATATAATTCTAATGCATTACTACCAGGAGAGATTTAGAAAAGAAAACTTGATATAATAAGATTATAATAAGATTATTATTTGAATTGTCAAAGGGACAATTCAAAATATGTCTCCTGTTATACTGCAGCATACATTTTATAAGAATCAAGGGCTACATTTTGTAATTCTACAATTTTCAGGTCATTCAGATATCTTCTATGTATAACTGCTGCTAGCTGATCAATATGACTCAGCTTTTTTATGTGGTTAGACTGTTTTACAATCTATAAAATTCTTTGGGGAAGTTGCATTGGAAAAAAAGATGAGTAGTTTTAATCTGGTACCCAAAAATGTAAAGGATCTGCTAGCTTAGTAATAAAATGCCAAACTAATAAAAACAATAACCAATCTTGGAACTGACAATAAAGCTACTGAAATGGTAACCAGATTCTCCCTTTTAGGATCAAATATCAATAGTAAAAGAGAAAGAAATCAAATAATATGATGTGGACTAACTTCTGGTAGAACAGCCATCAAGGCCATGGAAAAGATATTGAGATGGCAGAATAGTGCAACCAATTGTATTTCATATGACATTATAATGAAGCCTAAATTGACTTGGAAGCAATTGGACAAGCTTTTGAAGTTTGGTGTTGAAGAAGACTTTGAAGAACACCGTGTACAGCCAGCAAAACAAACCAGTGGATTATCAAATAAATCACTGTTTATTTAAATTGCTGTTCTCAGTGAAGGCACGAATGATCAGGGTCAAATTATCCTATTTTATACACATTGCACAAAGACTTAGCTTTCTAGAGAACACACTAATAATGAGAAAGATAGAATGTAAATTTAATGGAATGTGTGGATGATTTTGGGGAATGAGAAGAAGAGGTACTGCAGAGAGATCAGACTTCCCAAGTAGCTTAAAGGTCAGAGAAAGAAACATAGGAAAGATCCACTCCGATGGATCAAGCAATTAAAAATAGTGGCAGGAGGTTTGTATGTTCAGACTTGAAAGATTCTTTTAATATATTACAGTAAATTAATTTACTTACAGTAAAGTAGAATTAGTTAATCTAATGTTTCCTGTCTACTTTACATAGGAGGGGCTGATATGTCCTATGGCCCTTTTAACTCATAGTTCAGTCTTAAAGATTCTTATAGATCGACAATTATTTTCTATGGATATTAGACTGATTGTCACTAAACCCATCATTCTTTGCTTTTCCTCCTTTGGAATGCAGAAAATTTTTCTACACCCTTGCTCTAATTTACATAAATATTTGGCCAAAGTGTCAGCAAATTCATTTAATAATAATGAAGAAATTCAGCTAGCTCTAAAAATTTAAACTGATTCAAATTCAACAGCTCATGCCAATCTTATTTCATTCTTTGTCAAAGTGACTAAATTAGTAGACCAAGGAAATGCTCTGGACATACTTAGACTTCAGCAAAGCACTTGACAAAGTAGACCACAACCTACTTCTTGCTAAACTAGAAAAATGTGGGATAGATAGCATCACCACAAGATGGATTTGTAACTGGCTTACAAACCATACTCAGTGGATAACCCTTAATGGTACTACATCAGTGAATAACCCATAATGGTACATGTATGGTGGGAAATAAGCAGTGGATACCACAAGATTCTATTTTAGGCTCAGTTCTCTTAAATACCTTCATAAATGCTTAGATGAAGGAATAGAAGGGGTACTCATCAAATTTGCAAATGGCACTAAGCTGACAGGAATAGGCAACATCCCAGAAGACAAACTCAGGGTCAAAAAATATCTTGACAAATTTGAGCAATAGGCCCTATCCGACAACATGAAATTTAATGTGGAGAAAAGCAAGGTTTTCTATCTAAGCAGGAAAAATCAAAAGTACAAATACAGATTTGGTGAAATTTGGCTTAAAAACAGTAATTCCAAGAGGGATGAGTTCTAGCGGACAATCACATAAACATTAGCCAGTAGTGTATGACAGAAGCCCACCAAAAAGATGTTTTGGTTATATGTGTATACAACCATCCTTGTTGTATAAATAGAAGCACAGAATCAAAATCACATGAAGCATTAGTACCACTTTATAAATCCTTACAAAGACCCCATAAATGCCTCGGTGGTTAGAGTGCTGTACTGCAGGCCACTTCTGTTGACTATTGGCTGCCTGCAATTCACAGTGTAATGGAATGTGTGCATGACCTTGGGGAATGAGTGCAAAAATGCTCCCTAGGAAACCAATCAGACAAGAGAGGCAGGAGGGTTAAAAAAAATAAATTTCATCCACCTTAATGGATTAAGAGTTAAAAATGGTGGCAGAAAGTTTGTACATTCAGACTTACAAGATTCTGTTAATTTAGCCTTATAATAAAGTAAATTAGTCCATCTAGTTATGTTTCCTTTCTTGTTTGAGAGGGCTGACCTCAATGTTGCAGTATGCTTCTGTTTTGTTCGAAAACACACGAGGTAGACCGGGTTCCAACAACAAAAGGTTTTATTCGAACAGCAGAACAGTTTGGCTGCAGCCGCAGCCAGCCTTTTATACAGGCTGGCCTGCTTGCTTTCAGCCTATGGCATTTCTTTAAATTTGCCGCCTTTCAGCAGCTCCTTGGATTGGTTCCTAGTGAACCAATCCACTTCTTACTTTTCTGTAACCAATCAGAACAGTAGCCTAAGGATTAAACCACTGCATATAGAACACCCCTCCCCTCTTATTTAGTCCTAACGTGGTTACGTAGTCACGCAGGTAGGTGGGGCTTTCCCGAACCCGATTAGACTTGGCGCGTTCATTCCCTCGTGAAGACTTCGACCGGTTCGGATGGGGCTGCTGTTTCTTCTTCCGATCTTCGCTCAGGAAACCGTCTGGAAGGGTGAGTCAGCCATTTTGGCCGCCGCCTGAGTTGCTTAGGCCGGCGGTTTCGCCGCTCCCACCCGTTTCCAATGGCGGTTGAGCTGGCCGGCTGGCCCCTTCCGACGGGCTCTTCTTGCAAGTCTCTTCAAACAGTGAGTCTTTTTATTTGCTCTTTTTGGTTGGTAATTAATCGTTTGTTTTTAGTTTTAAATGGTTCTTATTAAATTCTCGCCGTTCCCCCCCTCCCTGTTTTGAGGTTTATTTGTATTGTCGGCGATTGGTTGTGTGTCGTTGGCCGTTCAATTATTCGGGATCGAAGCTGGTCTATGTGCCGCTTCCACTCCCTGCATCGTCTACCGTTAAGCGGTAGGATTTGGGGCCTTGTAAGTTGGGTAATTTGTCCAGGTACCCACAATGGTTTCACCCGTGAAATTTTTCGCGTATACCAAGTCGCCTAACTGGAATTGTCTAAACTTTGTGGAGGAACCAGGGGGGTTTTCCGGGTTAAAATCTGGGTGTAGTCTGTCAAGGTGTGAGCGTAATTTTTCGTCCCATAAGTAATTCCGCTGGGGACTTGTTAGTGACTGTACTGGGCGTTATATGCTGGAGTGTTAGTATCGGTTTACTTTTTGTTGGACATCACCTTGGTCCATTCTTTCTAGCCCTGTCCTTTGTTAAATCGAACCAATTCTCTCGCTCTGCCCGTTTGCAGCCGGATGGGCCGGCGCAGTTAGGGCATGTCTGATACCTAGGGAGGCTAGGTATTGCTCGAATGGCAAGCTTGTTAGTTGTGGTCCATTGTCTGAGAACCAGAACGTCTGGTAGACCGTGGGTGGCGACAAAGTTCATCTAATTTTTTTTATTAGTGTTTCTGTTGTCGTTGATGGCATGATTTTTACTTCAAGCCAAATTTGAGTAGGCATCAACGACAACTCAGAAAGGTATGCCCCTTGGTTGGACCCGCGAAGTCCTATATGGATTCTAGACCATGGTCCCCTAGGGGTTTTCCCAGTCCTGATGGGTGCTTGTGGGGGAGAAGGTCTGATTTTCTGGCATTTATGGCAAGAGTTCACCCAATAACTCTATGTCTTTATCAATTGCCTGGCCACCAACACATAGCTCCTGGCAGGCTTTTCATTTTAACCATCCCAGGGTGACCCTCGTGCAACATCCCTAGTACTCTGGGCTGCAACTTGGCTTGGGAATGACCCCACCTGATCTCCACAGCAGCAAACACCCTTTAGGATAGATAGTTCAGTCTGTCTGGACCGGAACGGTTAAAAAGTTTCAGTTTTTTGCGTCTCCGGCACAGCTTTACCTACCCAGCCAAGAATACGGGCAGTCAATGAGTCCTTAGCGGTGCTCTTGCGACATTCATAAGGCGGAGATGGGTAGATCGGGACAAGTCTCTATTTGCAACGATGTCATCGCTGTGCCGGGTCTTTCCTCAGTAGTTGGTAGGGGTGCTCTGCTCAAAGCGTCCGCATGGGAAATTTGTTTCCCTGGTCGATGCGTCAGAGTATAAGAAATAGGCTGCAAGGAACTCTGACCATCTAGACATTCTTGGTGACAGTATGTTAGGCGTCGGCTTGTTTTCCCGCCAAATTCCCAACAATGGTTTGGTGGTCCGTTACAATTTGAAAGCCCGCCCGTACAGATATTCATGGAAGCGTTTTACTCCCAGCGACTATTGCTAGGGCTTCCCTGTCCAGTTGACTGTAATTTCGTTCAGTCTTTGATAGGGTCCTAGAATAGTAATGCGAACGGGTGCTTCTCTGCCATCAGGGAGTTGGTGGCTTAGGACGGCCCTACTTCCAAATGGTGGAAGCGTCGCAGGTCACTCTAGAGGCAGTGTGTGCTAAAAATTGGATGAAGGACGTTTGTGGATGTTAGCAACTTTTTAATATTCTGAGAAAGCCTTCCTTTCTTTGCTACCCCAAGTCCAGTTTGCTTTTTTTATCTAAAGACCGGTGTAACGGTTCAGCTATAGTGGCCTTGTTTGGCAGAAATACATGATAGAAATTAATAAGTCCTAAAAAGGCTTGTAGTTCTGTTTTGTTTACTCGGTTCAGGTGCTTCTTTGTATTGCCTTGACTTTCTTATCTGTGGGTGGAATGCCCTCACCGTCTATTGAGTAGCCCAAGAATTCAACGCTTTTTTTCATTAGGCAGCATTTTTCCTTTTTTACTTTAAGGCCAGATTCCTAAATTTGATAAGTACTTCTGTGAGTCTTTTTTTAAAGTTGAGTCTCGTCTCTGGCCGAGATTAAGACGTCGTCGAAATAGGGAACTACCCCCTTGTATGCCAATAAGAGGCGTTCCATCAGACTCCTGAAAAAACGCCCGGTGCCACGCTTACTCCAAATTGGAGTCGGTGGCATTTGAATGCCCCTTGTGTGTGACTATGGTTTTGCGCTTCTGCCGTTCTGGGTCACTGGAAGTTGCCTGATAGGCTTGTGCCAAGTCCAGTTTAGCAAAAAATTTTCCTTTGCCCAGGGAAGTGGAGCAAATGTTGGACTACTGGCACTGGGTATGCGCTTGGTTGTAAGCATGGTTCAGGGTTGCCTTATAGTCACCACAGATTCTAATGGACCCGTCAGGTTTTATGGGTGTAACAATAGGTTTCCCATTTGGCAATGGTCCACTGGTTCTAACACCCCCTGGCTACTAGTTATTTGTCGAGTTGTTCCTCTATCTTAGCCTTTAGTGCAAAAGGGAACCTCGTCTGGCTTTGTAATCTTCTTGGGGCTATCTGGGGATCTAGGCTAAAAGAGAATAGGGTTTCCCCGATACTTGCCCAGTGAGCCGTCGAAACACGTCTTGGAATTCACGGATGAGGTCATCTTCCCAATTGGTGGTAGTTACTCGATCGACCCCGGTCTCCCGATGCCCAAAGGGTGTGAACCTATTCGATGCCCAGGAGGCTCGGTCTGTCCCGGTCGATGATGGTTAGCGGCAGTCTTTTGACGTGTTGCTTATAAGTGACTAAAAATTGTCCCATGCCAATTTCAGGGATCTTTTTCCCTGATAGTCCTTTAGAGTCAAAGTTGTTTTTGTAATTGTCTGGATTTGATTCTGGGATCAGCTTTTTTATAAGTATCCCAAGAAACCATCGAAAGGAAAGACCCGAGTCCACCTCCATCTTGCAGGGCTTCCCTTCGATGGTTGACAGTCACTTTAACCTTCTTGCCGCTTTCCGTCTGGGGCGCTTTCTATAGTGACGGTTTGGGTGTGTATTGTCTCGTTTCTCTTGTTGCCACTTTCTCTCCCGCGTCGTTTAGGCTCGGCTCGTGCTGGGGAATTTCTGCCGTCTCAATGGGCTATAGTTTCTTTTATTCCTGCAGACTTCTCGATGTGTCCCGCGTTTTTTACAGTACCTGAAGATAGCATCGAGAAATCTGCATTCCGGCTCAGGCATGGTTTCCTCCACAGCCAGCGCATTCCCGCCAATTTCCTTCTTTCGCGCTCTTTTTTTATTTTCGAGCAGACGGTGGACCTCGTCGTCTTCCTCGCTTGATTCGGTTTCCTCTCCTCGACTCTTCGAAATGGGTGGTGGTGGTAAGGCGTGCTTCCTTCCTCTAGTTGGGGTTTTCTTCGCCATTTTTGTTCAATTTGTTTCATTTTGACCACCGATTTCTTTTGCGGCTTCGGCGGCCATGGCTTCCGCGATTGCTTCGGTCACAGTGATATTGGGCTTGTTTTTAAAACAGCTTACTTTGTGCTGTAAGTGTCTCTGAGCCTAATACCACGCGATCTTTCAATCGCTTCGTCATGTTGAGAAAATCGCACTCACCCCCTATTTGCCGTAAGAGCAGCCACGAAATCGGCGACGGTCTCCCATCTCGCTGGTCTCTGCGGTAGAATTCATGCCGGCTTTATTAAGTTTTGACAGCTGCCGGAGCATAGTGCGCTTGGAGGATTCTTTGTAGTTCTGGCCAGGTTAGTTGCTTAACGTCTCGGGCTTTGCAAGGGCCTTGGCCATTTTAAAACCGTTGGTCCGCACTGGGTTGAGGACGATACAGCTCGCGTTGCGTGTGTTACCGAGATGTCATGCGCATTCGTCCCTATCATAATCCGGATTTGCTTTCCAGTACTAATGTCTGTCCGACAACTCATGTCACGTCCCCCAGTTACAGATAGCTCGGATTCAAATGTCTCTAGCACGTTCACGATTCGCAATATACATACTCCACATCGCTCCATACCCCAATGCAATATCGGAGCCAGCAATTATAGTTAGATCATCTGGAGCTGGTGCTCCCCATCCTCTCGGGTAGGGCGGGGGTGCGTTGCTTTCCAGACATCTCTTCTGCTGGCGTCTGGGCTTCCTATCACCGCGTGCAGGTTTTTCCGCGTTCAGGGACGAATCCATCCCTCGTCGCCAACGTGTTTTGTTTCGAAAACACACGAGGTAGACCGGGTTTTCCAAGACAACAAAAGGTTTTATTCGAACAGCCAGTCAGAATAGGAACAGTTTTGGCTGCAGCCGAGCCAGCCTTTTAATTACAGGCTGGCCCTGCTTGCTTTCAGCCTATGGCAATTTCTTTTAAATTTGCCGCCTTTTTCACGCAGCTCCCTTGGATTGGTTCCTAAGTGGAACCAATATCCACTTCTTACTTTTCTGTACCAATCAGAACAGTAGCCTAGGATTAAACCACTTGCATATAGAACAGCTCCTGCCTCTCTCGTCTGGTTATTTCCTAGGAGTTTCTCTTTCTCTGATATCTAAGGTCGTCCACACATTCCATTACAGCAGGGGTGTCGAACTCAAGGCCACAAGCTGGATCTGGCCTGCAGGGTGCTTAAATCTGGCCTACGAAGCTTGCCTAGAAATAGCAAAGGACTGTCCCATGGTGCCTCTGACAGCCAAAATGGGGCATGCTTGCATAGCCTCCTGCAGCACTTTGCCAGCCAAAAGGGGTGGCACGGGAGGGGCACAGCCCCATGCCTTCTTTTTAGCTGGCAGGGTGTTACAGGAGGCCATCCACGCTGAAAATGGGGTGGCAAGGCCACATGGGGCCCCCTCGCACCCTGTTTTGCCTATCAGGGTGCTGCAGGAGATGTCTGTTCCATTCCCCTACCACCACCACCCAGCTGGCACATGAAGAAGAACTACAATGCTGATCTGGCCCTTGAAGAAATCCAGTTTGACATTCCTGCATTACAGAAAGAGAAGAAGAAAACCAAGCAAGGTGGATGAACTCAGTTTTAGTATTTGCTTAGGGACAGATCACCATGTGGGAGCCAAAGCTCAGCACCAACTTGATAGCGCATAATCAATCAATCAATCAATCAAAAATCTCTGAGATTTAATTGCATCAATGATACAACTATTTTGTTTGTTATTGTTATTGGGTTCTTTTACTGGGTTCTTTTAGTAGAATTCTGATCAATGATTACAGTGACCTTTATATATTTTTTTAATTAACATCAGTTTTTATGAATTATTTGACCATATTAAATTTGTGTCATGACTCTCCTCTCTATTTGATTTCAGCTGTTTTAAATTCCTGAAGATAATAATATAAAAATTTTACTTAGAATTTTTATGGTATTTGGGGATGGAACAGGATTCTAATTTAAAAGAAAAATTCTCTTTAAATGCAGTAATTCTCTTTATACAGACTGGGGCCTTTAACAAGAATTTAATTTCTGTTTTATAGATGCACAGTAAATACTTTTGGCAAAACTAAATAATCAACACTTTTACAGAGTTAGCATATTTGAAATTTACTGTTTAATAGAAATATTGATATGTTGTTATAAAACAGATTTGCAGAGGCTAAACATTTATGATTAAGTTTTCTAAATAGAAAACCTATTAGTCTCACCTTCCATTCAGATTAGTAATCATATATATGATTATACACCCTGCAATTATGGTCAATGAACTGTAGAATTCAATTCCATTCTGTAGTTACTGCTTTATCAAATGCTTAAGTTAAGAAAATAATTAATTGCCAGGAGTTAATATAATCCAAAATCCACATTTAAACAAGGGAGATCTCATCAGAGGCAGGCATTTTGGCTTTTTGCATATTTTTTCGCTTTTCTCCCTGCAGGTTAATTGAAGTACATGTAATTTCTAGAATGCTTCCAATTTTATTGGGTCTTGGCCTTTTGAGGGAACAAAGCCTGAAATAAATAAGTCCTTTATTTGTTGGATCATAGCATGCTTATGTTCTCATATTGTGGATAACGACAGACAGTTCAGCTTCAAAAAAAATGAGCAAATCTTTTGAGTGGATATTACATTTGTTGAGAAAATAGTTTAAAAGTTTAATTAGTTGGGGAGTTCACTATGTTTAAACTGTCAAGAATTGTCCTCGAGGAGTTTTAAAAGATAGGCATTCTGCCTACAATCTTTTAAGTTTTTGGTTGCATTTTCCTCACTATGGAATGCAACTGAGAGCAATTTCATACTCTATTTTTGTCCTTATGTAGCTATAAATGAAATATAAATGAATGGGTTATTTTAACCTGATTAGCTTCTCCAGACTGTCGTAGACAGTCTGTGACATAAGATAATGAGGAAAAGAAATTCAATTTACAATATTTCATTAATTAACAAAAAATACTAAAGTTTGTTTGTTTACTACTCAGTGGTAATTTAACTTATTGGAGAGATTGCAATCTCAAATGACTTCAACTGTTTACTAAATATTAGATCTGCACTAAAAGTAAGAAGTGTGTACACATTAAATGTATAGGTCAATGATCTACATGCATTTTTAAAAATTAAACAGCAAGCGTTGGATGCAGGTTCAATTTGCCACTCATTGCATATTCTATGAAAATCACAAAACCACGCAGACAGACACAATGTCAAGTTTCTACTGAGCAGCAACAGACTGCACGTATTCCTCTGCCCCAGTGTTCATGGCAGCATCATGAGTTATTATTGATATTAAAGTGATTATACCAAGAATTGCTAGGAAACTATACAAACAATTACATAATCAGACTATAACTTTGTCCTTTTTCCTGACTCATAAGACCATTTACTTCATCCCTGGAAATCTGAGCTATGATTGTTCAGCTTAAGATGTTTTTAACATGGTCTGGGACTCTCAAAACAATTTTATTTTTTTTTATTTTTTTTTATTTGATTTGTCAATTGCTTATAAGATAATAAGTATAAGGATAAACATAGTTATGAATACATGAAATGGATACAAATAAGAAAAATAAAAGAAACAATAGGACAGGGATGGTAGGCATGTTGATGCGCTTATGCACACTCCCAGACAAAAACAATTTGTTGCTTGTTAATCAGAACAGACAGCTCTTGCAGCTTAGGTACATGGACCGAAACTGGTCTGTACCTGCTGCTCCATCTATACCATCTTATGTTTCACCTACTCTAGCTTCTGACTCAGTATCTAAAAGCCTTGGGAACAATAACAAGTCAACTCCCAGAATTCACCTATTCTGGCTTGAGAATTCTGGGAATTCTAATCCCAGAATTCTTGGGAATTCTGGGAACATTTTAAAGTTCCCAAAGTTGAGATACACTGATCTAGGTTTTTGTTTTCAGAATTTGCACTGGTGTTATGACAGCCTAATCAGTCCAAATTCATTTAACTACTTGTTAAACCTTAGTCCAATTGTATTTATCTATTAAGAAACTTCGTTAGACATGTATTAAGGTATTGCTTGTTATTTAGCACATAGAAATAACAAAGGAATAGTTATGGGGTCTGGCATTGTGTGTTTTCATGACTGACTCATGGCAATGTATGCTTTTCAAAATTGTATAAAAGAGAATCCACTCTAAGCCGAGGTGTGCCCATTTGAAACTTGTTTCTGGATAACCCTTTTGTTTGCAAATGAAATTTCTTTCTTCCTTTCAATTTATCTGGTGCAATTCATTGGGATTTCACACTAGGTAACCCAAGATTTCTAGAACAACAATTCTGGTGCCCAACATTGGGTTACCAAGTGAAGGCTTCATTTGGTTGTGCTGAACTGATCCTGAACTGCCAGCCTACAGACCTAAGAGTACACACTGGTGAAATATAGTGAATAATTGAAAGGTAGGTGAATGTTCTTTGATTAATTCCTGGTGGTGGTGTGTCAATTCAACATTTAAGCCACATCTAAGCTCTGCTATGGTCCATTGGGATTGCATGTCAGGTAAACTGAACCTGAGATTTCTGGGACAATACTAATATTGTACATATAAAGACATCCTGTCAGTTCTGCCATCTTCAACTTGGTGCCTTGGCATCCTACCATCAAAACTTGGGGGGGAGGAATGGGGCACATAGGACAAATGGGCAATAAAGATGTATGGGGATATGATGGGAATAAGGGAGGGGAATGACAGCTTGAAAAAGACCAGGGAACCTCAGAACCAGTTTGTGCAAGTATTCAAGGCCTGAAAATAGAATGTAGATTGCCTCCCAAACATCTCAGCAATTCTCAAAACACCTATGTGGCTTTCCATTAGCTGAAGATGAACTGGTCAAGGGGTAGAAGGCTGGTATGAGGGGGGAAATTGTAACCTTAATGCAGAAATCTTAGTTCTAGCCTGACTTTATTGCAACCACCAACTTTTAGTAAAAGAACTTATTCACTTCACTTGAATGGAGTCAAGGGTCTTTCTTTCCTAAGGAAATGACACATGCAAGAACAGATGAGGAACAAAAAAGAAATTAGAAGCTTACTTCAGAAGCTGCTAGTCTGTTCCCATCATAGTTCCTCAAACAACTAGCAGTGCTTAAAATCTATGACCTATGCCATAACTTAGAATAAAGAAGCATCTGGTTCATTCTAGGGTGCTCTGTAATTTGATAATCTGCCACACACTGATTTTTATGCTATCCTACAACCATATAATGTTTACTCTTCCTCTTAGATTATTTGAAGATTTTTGTTTTTAAATACACTTTTTGTTTTATATCTTTTAGAATTTTAAAAGTTATTATTACTTTAGACTCTGTTGTACTTTTTATGCTTTTAAATTGATTGTACCCCATCTTTCTTATGCTGGTCTGTGACTATAATCAATATTTGAGGGAATTATCTCATTATATTGGTTGTCTCTGAATGAACAGCAGTGCCATTTAAAGATCTCATTATGTGCATTCTTAAAAGTTGCTCAATTGTCATTTCTTAGTCTTCAAAAGGCCACTCATTCTTAAGAATGGACCCAGAAACAGAAATAAGTGCAAGTTTAATTTTTAAAATATATTGTGTTTAATTAGCTTATGAGAGCAGTATCTATTGATTGCAGTTAATTTTATGAGAACAATTTATATTTTATTAAAACTAGATAGTTTGAAAACAGATTCATTATCTGCACTTTATATATCTTATAAATGATAGGTGGTGATGAAAAAAATGGTTTGATATGTCACAGTTAACAACATTTTCTCAATGTTTGACCTCAGAACTGGAATTTTGTAAGGTGTTTCTAATGATAAACAGTGTCAAATGTCATTGAATCACTAACTGAGAGGGGGATTTTTTTAGATTTTTGGTATTCCCCAATTCTATCACAACTTTCCTTGTTAAATAATTAAGTGGATATCAGTGTCAATTTTGCAAGTGTATCTTTTTCATTTCTGTGACAGGATAGGTAGCAGGATTGCCTCAGTTTTGTTGAGTACTAATATTTGCTGAGAGACAAATGTCTGATTGAACAATCAGTCTGTTTCAATCTTGCTGAGCATTAAAGTTTGTTTTTGTTGTTTTTTCACAATTGACCTACTCTGCCTTCACAATTGGAATGCAGCTATAGCAATAGCACTTAGACTTATATACCACATTATAGTGCTTTACAGCCCTTTCTAAGTGGTTTTTATAGAGTCAGCATATTGCCCCCAACAATCTGGGTCCTCATTTTACCCACCTCAGAAGGATAGAAGGCTGAATCAACCCTGAGCCTGATGGGATTTGAACTGCCAAATTGCAGTCAGCTGATAGTCTCCAGAAGTGGACTGCAGTACAACAATCTAACCACTGCACCACCGAGGGTCCTTAAGGCACTATGAGGATGATCACTGAGCTTGAATTTCTTTCTAAACATGCTACATTGATTTAAGTAAGCAATTGTTATCTCATTAAAACCATTATTTTAATTGCAATTTTTAATTGCAATTTTGTAATTCTAAAGAAATTAACAAAATTAATAAAACAAATGCTTGGAAATCATCTGTTTGAAAGTGAGTTGCATGAATTGTGTTTCGGATGCAAAAGTGTTCATCCTAAACCTGCTCAAAATTAGAACTGGCTTTCTGGAAATATTCCATTAGCTGATAAGTTGCCATATTCACACCATATTTTAATATTGCCTCGTAGCCATGAATTCACTTTTATATTTGATATGCATGAGATGGTTGTTTAGTGAACAGTTTTCCAAATATGCATAAACTGAAAAAGTGCTTCATGTTAATTTTTTTTAAAAAAAAAATAATTCTTGTAGATGTCTGGTGTACACTAAGGTTAAGGAAAGCAACATCTCAGAAAGGCATTTAACAGAAATGGATATTTTTCTTTATAAACCAAAGATAGAACACTCATGTTTTGAATTCCTAGTATATCTCATGATTAGCTGTGCAATGCTAGGGCTTCTGGGAATGTCAGTACAACTATACTGGAGGGGAATCGTGCAAGTTCCTCACCCTTCAAGATTACTGAATCTGCTATTTAATAAACTTCTGAATCATACCAAAAGCATTGAATAGACTGAGCAAATTGAATCACATGCATTTCAAATGATTGGATGAAATTTTAATCACTGTTAATCAAATAACATAAACTAGATTGAACATTTTGAATAAAAAGAGGAACTACTAAATTTTTAAATGTATGGATCTTTTGGGTTAAGGTAACAATCCAAACAGATTTAGTAATTTGAAATGGTTTAAACCAATCTGCACAGCTCTATTAAGACATCCGTGTGTTTAAAGACTATTGTACACATAGATTCTAAAATGTATTTACAGCTTAAGGATTCAAGAACATGAACAATCCTTTCTTAAGCCCCTGTCACACTGCACCAATGGATGCAAAGAGGATGTAAAACGGACAAAAAAG
>BHFT01020849.1:0-31377 GCA_004320025.1 Laticauda laticaudata
TGAACCAATCCACTTCTTACTTTACTGGACCAATCAGAACTGTAGTCTAGGAGTCAACCATTTACATATAGAACAGGCCAGACCATTCTGGGCAAAACCAAATTCTGAAGAGATCTTGGAAAGGCTGGTGCATCTGGCTCCTTTCTCCCTCCTTTGCTTGCTTATATTTATTTTAGTTATTTATAAGATTTGTATAGCTGCCCATATTATAAAAGTGATTCTGAGTGACCTATTATACAGCAAACCTACCACATATAACCAGGGGTGGACTTCAAAAATTTTAGCAAAGGGTTCTCTGCTCGGTTGCTGGTGGGCGTGGCTATGGTGGGCATGGCCTAGTTGGCCTCCTGCAGTATGATGGGAGGGGCGTTTTTGCCTTCCCCAGGCTCAGGAGACTTTCTTCGAGCCTTCAGGAGAGTGAAAACAGCCTCCCTGGGCTATGGAGGCTCTCTGGAAGCCAGAAACGGACCCATTTCTGGCATTTCTGAACTTCCGCAAGACCTGTTTTTTGCTCTCCTTGAGTCTTCACACATGCCCTGCATTTACCTGCATCCAAAATGGGCTGTGTGGGGACTCCTGGGAGGGTGGGGTGGGATGGGACGGGGCCAGCCAGGAATGGGATTTGGGGGTTCTCCAAACTGCACAGAATTTTAGCTAGGGACTCTCCCAGACCCCTGCGAGCCCCCAGCAGTGCACCCCTGCGTACAACCCCCTGATGCCTAAGGATAAACAATGGCCACTCTTTCCCAACTCTTCAACCTTCCTTTCCTTTAGCTGTGTGCCCTGCTGCCACTGCTGTACAGATCCACCCTGCCCATTGTCACTTCTAAGCATATCCATTTGGTTGATGTCATACCTAGCCAGCCAACCTTCTCTATGCTCCATCTTTCTGCTCCCTCTTTTCTCCTGTACTATATTATTTCAGGTGAGCTTTCCTTTACTCTCCATCCAGAAATACTCTGCCCAAATATGCCAGCTCAAGTTCTGTACTTAGACCGTATGTGTATTCTTGATCTGTGTTCAGGCAAAATATGCATATGCAATAGTTTGCACAATCCTGCTCTACATATATTCTGTACATTGTGCATCATCAGTCTGGTTTATTATATTTTTTATAGTTTTGGATATTCTTCACCACCACAAAATACACAGGTGTTAATTATCTTTGAGTGCAATAAGAACATTTCTTGCGTTACTGTTCGGTTGTATGCAAAAGTTTAGATTCCCATGGTCAAATGGAATGTTACGATGAATAAAATTTGACACAACCTCTACATATTAAGTTAAAAATATCATTTAGCAATAATGATAACACTTATTTATATACCACTTCATAATGCTTTACAGCCCTCTCTAAGCGGTTTACAGATTCAGCATATTGCCCCCAACAATCTGGGTCCTCGTTTTACTGACCTCAAAAGGATGGAAGGCTGAGTCAGCCTTGAGCCAGTGAGACTCGAACTGTTGAACTGCTAGTAGTCAGCAGAATTGACTGCAATATACTGCATTCTAACCACCATGGCTCTTAAAAATGACATAGTTCTGCACATTTGAATGCAAATATATGATGTATATGGAATTAGTTACAGACACAGAATAAGAAAAGAGTTAATATTGTACACATGGACATTTGGATACTCTTTCACCTGACAAAAATACATCTCCTTTGGCAAAAATAATAATTTCCAAATGTTTCTGTAGCCAGTAAGAATCTTTCTGTTCTTTTGTTTTCAACTTTGTTACGTTTATCAAAATATAAAATACAAAGGAAAATAAAAGTAAAGAGAAACTAGGAGAAGGAAAAGGGACGGGAGAAGAAAATATAAATTAAAAGGGGGAGGAAAAAATGTTGACTTCTGCCATTTCTATAACCACAAATCTATCTAATCAGCAAAACCAAAATCAAAGTTTTATTGCAAGCATAAAATCCAGAAGCAATTTCCAAATAAAAAAACATAATTAAATATAATGTCTTCTTTGAATAGAACAATCAGTTTAACCATCTTTGCCTTTTCTTCCTTGCTGTGGAAATTATATATTTCTATTTGCACTTAATAGTCTTTATTAACTTTATAAACTACCATTTATATTAACAAAAATCAATATATTATTTCAGATTCTTTAAAGAGAAAAAAACCTTTTCTTCCATTTTAAAACATTAAACATTTCTTCAAAAACATTTCTCAAATCAATTTTAATACATATTTTTAACTTCCTCCGTACATACTTTAAAATTCATTTTCAGTAGTATTTTACAAGCTTTAAAATTACTCAAAAATTATATATGAAAGAAAAATAAAATACAAGCTGCATTAAAACTTTCTTTCAATCACATAGATCAGACCAATAAAAATCCAGTTCATTAAATTTAAATAACTCCTAAGTTATTCTCGTAGAATATTTTTCCTTGTATAAATCCATGTTAAGACTCTAAACTTTTTTAAAGCTAATACATCTTATTAAAAGTTTTTCTTAACACAAAGACTTTCAAATATACTTTCAATAAAACCTTCCATATGTATGTATGTATGTATGTAGTATGTACATATGTAAGATTTTCAATGACATAATTTTTCAATTTCATATATCAGATCGATAAAAATCCATACTAATTCCAATTAACTCATAAAGTTTAAGTCATTCCTTCCAATTTATCTTCACAGAATAAAATATTTTTCTTCTCTGGAATGTCTACGAATAATTATAAATTTTCTTTTTTTCTCAAGGATCTCCTTTTTTTAGCTTGTAATATAAAATACAAAAAAAAATTAGGAAAAATAAGGGAAGGGAAGGGAAAGAAAGGAAGGAAAAAGTGTAGAAAAAAAGAGGAAAAAGAAAGAAAACCCTAACCCCTTCGGGACAGTAAAACAAGATAATAACATCAAAACTCAAGTTTTTACTTTTACATAGTAGTATAAACTAGCCATTTATATAACAACAAACCTATCCAATCAGTAAAACCCAAAATCAAAGTTTCATTTTTTTTCCACCTCAAGCACAAAGTTCAGAAATGGTTTCCAAATAGGAATAAAAGTAATTGTGTTTTTCTTCAATCAAAGCAGTCAGCTTAGCCATCTCTGTTAACTCCATCAACTTTTGCAGCTAAGAATCCACTTTTTCTCAACGATTTCTCAATCTTCTTAGTATCCAAGAAGAAAAAGTCCCAAATTTGTCTTCTCGAAAGTTACAGATTCTCTTGGAACTCTTCTTTCAATTGTGTTGGGAGATTTATATTTAAACCATCGTAATAAAGATTGGTGTCAGGATTATGTTCCAATATTGTAATTAAGTCTTTGGCATTGTCAGCTACTTGTGAAATTGCCTCGGTGGTTTGGTAGCTTCCTATACATAATTGCATCTCTGAAGTAATTTGAGTAGTTTTTTTTTATGTTCCATCCTTAGAACATAACTGGTCTATAAACTGATTTTTTTTCCAAATAATTTGCT
Source organism: Laticauda laticaudata (assembly GCA_004320025.1). NCBI lineage: Eukaryota > Metazoa > Chordata > Lepidosauria > Squamata > Elapidae > Laticauda > Laticauda laticaudata. The sequence continues at coordinate 3,448 of BHFT01020849.1, forward strand.
CCGCCATCTTCTTAACTCCCTGTGGTCAAAGATTTTTGGTAGATCACTTCAGAATTACTGGCCAATTAGGATTCATAAAAATGAGAGTGTTTTAACCCCCCACGGCTAAGCAGACCAAACTACAAATTATTCAAAGATAATAACTAAAACCACAACTTTCTATATTTCTCCATCAAAGTTGAAAAAAAAAAAATACTCCACACTTCCTTATTTTCGGTTGCCTTCAGCAGCCTTTTTCCTTGTTTAACAATTAAAGAAATTCCCAAATTGGCTGTGACTAAAGAGAGCTTCTCTTAGCTTAATAAAGATTAATAGTTCTTAAAAGTGATTAAGAAATAAAAAGCACAACTTATTGTCCATTTGAAAAATAAATTTGAAAATGGCTGCTTTTTCAACAACGTTGTGATTGCAGCCCTGCCTCCCAGTTGCTGGTTCACCGGCTCTCTCCAAAACACACCTAAAGCTGCTTGCTGTATGGAGAATCTTGTGGGATGATTCTAGGATTCTCCCTAATCCAGGAGAGTTATATAAATTAAAGGAATGCCAATCCCTTCTGGTGGTAAGTTGAAAAAGCTATCGCCCAGAGAAAAACCCTTCAGTGAGCCCCAATATCTCTCCCTGGGCTTGTTGTCAGTTGGCCATCTTCACCAGAACTCAAGAATTCTTCTGTTCTTTTGGAATATTTTCCCACTCATTCTCCTAGGACATTTCTAGTTTAGAAATATTCCTAGGTGTCCTTGCATATATAATATGTTTTGAGATCACCCTACAATTTCTCAATAATATTCAAGTCAGAGGACTGAGAAGATTATTTCCAAACCTTTACCTATTTTTTCTGCAAGCACTTAACAGTTATTCCAGAGTGTTGTTTCACTGAATTATCCAGCTATTTTCCAGCTTTGGTGTCTTCCATTATATAAAAAATATTTCTGAGCCAGCAAAATTCTGCAAGGAAGAGTAGGAAAACATGCCATGAAACTTGATCACATGAAACCTCCATGAAACTTGTTTTTTTTCCCCACACAACTGTATTTGTTTATTGTAAAATAGTTTTCCTAAGACTCACGCACTAAGTCATTAAATTATGATTTATAAACTGCAATGGCTAGGGTTATTGCAGGCAAAAAATGAAGCAAAAATATTCAACCAATTCTTTCCTGTGTTAGTACATTATTTGTCTTTATATTGCACAAATACATCATATTAGCACAAACATGCATGCACATATAAACAATGCAAACAGTTGATTAAAAGATCTGAGAAAAAATATTTTTTAAAAAAAACACATCCCCCACCAAAAAATATGTTTATTTTGTAGTATTAAATTGTGTGATTCATTTCATGGGATAGTGTGTTGATCCAATTTTATAAAATATGAATAAAGTCTGATATATCAACTATCCTACATTATTCCAAATTCTGTCTTTATAGTGTGTATGTGAATACATAAATTTCATTCTGACAAGAGTTGAATATGAAGCTTCAGATTACAGATTTTTTTTAAAAAGCAATAAAACAACCTGAAAGCAATCCAAAAAAGTCTTTAAAATCATGTTCCAAAAATTATTAAAAGTTATATCTGTCTGCTGTATTGAGGTTAATTAATTGTAACTTGTAAGAAAAAAAATCAGACTTTTCAGTCCAATCAACATCCAAGGAAAAAGTGCTTATAGTTTTGAAATAAAATCCCAATCGGGTATTGTGTTTTTGAATATGTAACTTATTTCCAAATAATAGTTAGCATATAAGATGAGATTAAATATCCATGGTTTGGTCTCTGATGCTCTTTGAAAATTAATTAACATTATTGTTAAAATTTTGCATGTAGTATATATTTTAACTTGCAAAAATCCTAAATGAATGAATGCACTTCTATGTGCTACGTGGAATTTTTTAAATTTAAACTATAAAAAATGAGAAAAGTAGTAGCATTGATAAGAATTAAGTGTTCCAATAGAGTTCAATATTCCAATATTCCAATATTCCAATGAAGTATTGCACTGAAAATCATCCTTGTTTTCTTTTCTTCTAACAGATAATCCTGAAATAATGAACAGGAATGGAATGGAATGTCAAGAGGCCTTGTTGAGAACAGCAAAGCATTGTTACTGTACATACAACCCTGTCTCTTCCTTAATAGAATTGCCACAAACTGCATGCTGAGTAAAGAGTTTATTCATCTGGAGAAAACACACTTAAGAGCTAGTGCTGCTATATCGTATATGAATATTAAGATGGTATGCTTAGTATATTCAAAACTAATCTAGTTAACTACCTGATGCCAGCTGTGATGGTTCAAGACATAAAAGGGTAATATTTTAATTTTAAAAGTTTTATATAACACTGTTTACTTAGGAATATTGTCTTACCACCATAAATAGTGAATGTAAGTAGTCCCATTCATGTATCGCAGGGTTCACAGTTTTATGACTCTTTCAATGTTAGCAATAACTGATTTACATTGGCCACCAAATCCAGGATCTAACTACATAAATAGTTTCCCATGAGAGCTGTTGCTTTGGTTGCATGTTTCTTCAGCTGACCTCCCTGCACCCCAGTTTGCACAGAGAAATGCTTTCGAAACTGGACTTTCAAAAGTACTTTATAATGCTAAAAAGGAGAATCTGGTTCCAGGGATGTAGGTCAAGGGAATTCTTTAAAAAATTACTTTGGGTATATCAGTGCCACTATTTGCACTGTGATGATTGTTTGGTGACAAAATAAGTGATGCAGTAGTGCACAGGTGTCAAACTCGCCATGTCACATTGATGTCACGTGATGTATCGCAATCTGGGGTAGGTCTGGCCTGTGTGATGCATCCAGCCCCAGGGCCGCCAGTTTGACACTCCTGTTGTGGGAATCACCACAAGAAGTTCCAAACTGAGTAGTTTTTCTAGCCTGCTGTCCTTTGAATAAATAGTATTTGTCCTTCCAGCATATGCAACCACCATAGCCAATAGTCATGCTATGGGTAGGTGGGTGGTTAGGTAATCCAGGGAGTCATAAGAAACCTAGGTTGAGGCACAGTCATTTGGAGGAAGCTGAAACAGAAGATCTAAGGAACAGGTGTGAAACTCAATCATGTCACGTTGCGTATCATGATGCTTTGTAGCGTTTTTTGCCTTTTCGGAGCCAGGGTGGGCGTGGCCTATGTGTGACTCATCTGGCTTGCGGGCCGCCAGTTTGACACCCTGACCTAAGGCAAAGGTGGCGAACGATGGACCCTTTATGACTTGCGGATTTCAACTCCCAGAAAGCCTGAATCGACATGACTAGCTGAATTCTGGATGTTGAAGTCCACAAGTTATAAAAAGGCCGTAGTTCTTCATCCCGATCTAAGGTAAAGCACAAATTGCAGCGATGCACAGAAGCTGCTTTGGGATATGTATGGAGAAGTTATATGGAATCACAACATACTAGAATTAAATCAAACCTTTGCACAGTATGATTTTCATACCCCTTACAAAAATCTTGACTATGTTATTTTACAAAGAGAGAATATTTTTTAAAGAAGTCTTTGCAGAAGTGCCTAAATTTTGTCACATAAAACTTGAAACTTAAGTGACACTGCAATCTATAATTGAATCTATGCCAAGTGATTCAGCTTTCAGATTTGCAATCAGGTTACCAAAAATCATTTCTTATAAAATAACTTCTTCCCAGTGAAATAAATGGGGCTACAGATTATATAAGATTATATGAAATTCTATGTCAACTCAAAACTCAGTGCAGTCACTGTAAAAGCTAATAAGTGACTTTAATATGGACAATTAAGAAAACATAGAAAACTATATAAAAAGAGCTTCATTTTCATTCATTGTTACTACTGCCATATTTTTAAAGTAAAATTAAAAAAGATTACAACAAACAAAAAAGAAACTGGTTCTTTTAATTATTTATTTAAAAGCTTACTTTATGTCACAGAAATGCAAGGTTATGTTTAATACAGCTGCATTAAATACAGAATGTATTATGTACAGCTGTATACTGTATCATATACAGCATTCAATATGGGCAAAACATATTTTAATATTTACTTTTTCAAAACTGCATTGATTTTCAAAAAGTTATACACAAATTGGTTTGTTTGGAAGGTTGAACCAAATACATTACATTTAATGTTTTGTATATTGCACATATATCACATAAGTATGTAGTTTTTGAATTAATGTTTCTAAACAAAAATTTGTCTAAAATATGCATAATTATTGGAAACATTTTCCCTTAAGAAAATTATAAATGATTGCAGTATTTTAACTTAGTCTTTTCAGATTGATATGGGTTTGGCAACATTGCCTATTCTAAGAGACAGATCTACTAATTTATTTTTAATAACTTTATTTTTCAGTATTAATTTTGTGTTTCAAATGTCTAATGTTTATATTAATAGTAGTTTTCATCATTTAAAGAGGAACACATACCATACATCCAAAAATCTTATGGAAAACATGTTGTAATCTTGCATTTATTTTCATCTCAACTGTGAGAAAAATGTATGCAACTTTTGTTTTTACTTATAAATTTGTCATTATAACTTGTTTGATGACTTGGCTGTTTACTTAATCTCTGTGCTAGTTAATAATTTTTTAAATGTTCCATTTAAATATTTGGTAGATTATTCAACAATACAAAATGGCAAATTATGTATGTTTAAAATATTTAAACTGTAGAAAAAATATATGAACATAATACATTTAATTATTTTCTTAGAATCACTGATATTATTTGCTCTATTTAAAAACAGACTTTTAAGACATTTGTGAGTTTTCTTCCTAGATAAAAGCTGAACAAAAGAAAATGTATTTAAAACAACTTAGAGAGATCCCCTCTGTTGGATATAAGTTTGTTTTGTTCCTACATTAACCAGTATATTACATATTAAATTATTTCTTCCAGATAAAAATCAAGTTGCTCTCCCTGGGGATATGTTGGAATAAGTGGTTTATGTAGTTTTAAAGTATGTGTTACAGAGAATGTACAAATGGTAAAAATGACATTGTTCAGTTTTGAAAGTTTTGATTTAAATTGTCCCTCACCTATACTGTTACAGATTTTTGAGGAAATATTGCTCCATTTGTCTCTGCCACTTTATGGTCAACAATTTTTATTCTGCTCGGATTCCACCTTCATGAACATGTTTTGTTTTTTTAATAAGCCTATTAACATTCCTCTGCTTTGAAGAGGGCAATATTATTTGATTTCAGTCCTATTTAGTTATTTTAATTTTCAAGTAATTGCATGGAAGGACTGTACTTGTTTTGACAAGTTTCTTAATTTCATCAGTTTCTAAATTTTCACATTTAAAAAAAAACAAATTAAATTTCATTCCAACATAATCTTTATATGAGATCACAAAACAAGTTCTGACCCTGTCCTACATTTGTATGTATTTGTGGGTATACATGTGCACACACATATGTACATATACACGTGTATATGCTAAACTAACTGTGAAAGTGTATGTCAAATGTAATGTCCACTTGCAAAAGTAACTTATTTCTATTAGTTTCAGCAAGACTATCTAGGACAGCAGAAATTATGAAAGTATAGACTTGCCCCATATGTACAGCTGTTTCCAAAGAAACAGTTACTATTCTGAGCTCTATTCTGCTCATATTCACCATAATTTATTTAATCTTTGTGCTTCTTGCTTTGGGTCTGTATTAAATAACAGCCTAATAATGAAATATCAAGGGCATAATTTTATTTATTCTAATTTTGTAGAATACATTGATTTGGGAATGATATAAAACTTTTTTGGGGTATAAATGTTATTAGCCAAAATTTCACTTATATTTTGAAAAAGAATGCATAATGATAGAAAATGGAGGGCATGTTGGTTTTTTAAATATATATATATATATAATTCCTTTGAAGCAAATAGACCAATACAATATGCTAACATAGAAATTGAAGCATAATTTCATATTATTTGAGATATGCCTGTACTTTTTGTAAGGTCTTCACCAAAGTATCGTAATCTGTCTATACAAAATTATTTACACTGCTAACAGTTAAATAAATCCCTCCCATTAATTCATGTTATTAACTATTTAGTAGCATACATACCCATTTATAAGTGTGTTGAGGTATAATTTAATTACCTATGTACAATCATGAAAATAAAAACAAGCCTTTTAAAATCATTCCAGTATATCAGTGTTCTCTATGAGACAGAGAAGCAAAATGCTTGAATGGAAAAATACATCTTTTTTTGGTTAAAACAAATGAACAGAAGGAAATTTACTTTGCTTTCAGACAATGGTACTAGATATGCTTAGCGTTTTCAGTTCACAGTGGAGCAACACCATGTAGTATCAAACTTCTGTAGGACAACATGTTGTTCTCTCAGTTTTGTTGCTTGATACCAGTTATCTCAAAATACTTTAAAGTTGACGATGCTCTTTGAAAGGATAAAAACCATTAGAACCTCAGAAGTGATCATTTCAAAAATTGTGGACATTGTTTGGTTCAACGGATATTGAATGTTCAGTGGGTTTGTACCCAAAGTCTATTGCACATCTATCACAATCCTGACATTTTAATAAGTCTTCACTTTGGCCAAGATGGATGCATTGTCCTCTGCTGTCTTGTTGGAGCACTATAAAAATATTTGACCTGTTTAACGTATGTATATGTGGGTGTGAGGGGGAAGAACAACCAACCCAATGGAATCTGTTTTTTTTTTTTTCATTGTTTGCTCTACAGGGAATCACAAACAGTATTTATCCTAACCTGAAGAAATGGCCTTGCAAAATTCTGTACATGTAGTATATGTATATATTCATATACTTCAGGTTTGCAAGTGTGATTGAAATATGGCAAAACAGTCTAGTGGTAGGTTGGCAAAGGAATGAGACATGTTTGTCTCATTGCTTTGCCAACCAATATGCTTAATATATATGGAAGGAGAGTCTATGAAAAAAAATGAGTGTTTTTAACAAATTGTGTATGCTGATAACAGTACTTTGATAGCTGAAAATGTAAAAGATCTGGAGATTCTAGTCAAAAAGCACAGTGGAAAAGAAAACAGGATTAAGATTAAATAAAAGATGGCCAAGATTATATTAGCCATAAAGAAATCATTAGATTTACGGAATTGGAAATCCTTATTGGGACTTCCAGAGCATGGCATTTTGATGTGGTCACTGCATAAGAAGTCATGAACTGTTTGGATTTTTTCCCCCATGTGTGGGCTATTGTCATGGCTGCATCTCACCTATCCAAGCTTCATGAGTTGGCAGCCAGACATTAGCATGGAGGTTGTGGGAGAAGGAAGGATTGGAATAGAATAGAATTTTTGTTGGCCAAGTGTGATTGGACACACAAGGAATTTGTCTTGGTGAATGTGAAGAAAGGGGAAGATGGTAGCCCAGCTGAGCCATGTGAGAAGCTCCAGCCAGCCAAGGTCATTCAAGATACGCAGGGCTGGGGACTAAGCACTTGTTTCCTGAACAGTATTGAAGCACCTGATTGAACATTTGCAGATAACCAGGGAATGCTATGTGAGGAAGAGGGAACTTTCCTTTGTGTTGTTTGCATGGAAAAACCACCTATTCAGCTTAATGTAATTTGTCCTACTCAGTCATCTAGCTGAGACAGCTATTTGTTTTGGATTTTGTTTACAATAAGGAGGAGGTTTTTTTTTACCATGAGAGCTATTAAGCATCCTGTCTCCTGGAAGCTTTTTAACAAGGTTTGAACAACTATTTATCTGGGATTCCTGGCCTGGGTAGAACATTGGATAGAAGACTTCCAAAGTCCCCCCACCAAGCATATGATTGTATCCATGATGAGTAGCTTCTGCCTTTCAGTAGTTAAAACAGTCAAGAAATGAATATACTTTGTAGGGTTGCAATAAAGGCCTTGGAAAAGATATTCAGATATCATAATTTGTCTATATCTTTAAAGAAAAGAGTGCTACAGGAAATGTTTTTCCTTTGTTATTCTACGGAAGCAAAAGTTGAAGAAGCAGAATTTAAAAAATGCTTTTAACTTTGGTGCTTGAGAAGTGTCTAAGAATAGCCAAGATACCAAAATAAAGAAACAAATGGGTTGTAGGACTAATCAATTGAATATTGAAATATGATGATCTATTTTGGACATATTTTGGCACAATAGACAAAGCTCTAATTCTCTTGAAAAGTCTCCAGGGTTGGGAAGAAAAGATGAACAGCAGCAATGAATGAATGAATGAATAGCAGATTTGGGTGAACCATTGTAGGACTTGATTAGCTAAATTGGAACAGATCATTTTGAAGGTCTATGCAGTTATTAAGAATTGACACTGACTTGATGGCATGTAATCAGTCCAGCAATCCTATCACCATTACACTATGCTTTTATTGTGCTTTTTTCCAACAAAACAATAGAAAACTGCCATTAATCTTCAGGACTTGTACCACAACATTCATCAGTATAATCGCATGAGTATCCAGAGTTCACAAATGGATATATGAACAAGATATGATCCTGTACAGTAAATGACTGAACTGTTCATTAAGGTGTTTCTTATGCACCTTATAAATAAAAAAGAATTCTCTTCCCCGCCCGCCCCCCCCAATGGCTTCTTAAATACAGGTAGGGGTGGGATTCTACCAGTTTGCACCTATTCGCTAGAACTGGTTGTTAACATTCTAAGCAGTTCAGAGAACCTGGCCTAATCCTGTAAGGAAGACAGGAAGGAAACATTCTGGTGTTGCTTACAGAAACTCCGTTAACCCTTATTACATTCTTGGCAGGACAAGATTTCCTGTCTCAGGAACTTTTCTGAAGTTTTTTTCCCCCTCCTTTGCTGGTACTTTGCTTGTGTGGAGTGACTTCAAAGGTTACGGTGGCATGAAAAAATGTGATTATGGGACACTTTTTCCCACTTATGACATTGGCAGCATCGCCCACAGTCATGGAGGCCAGGTGTGGAGATGCGTGCCTCGATGTGAGGATGTTGAGTTGGCCACGCCCAGCAGTCACAGACCACCAGCCATGTCCACCAACTAGAGCATGCCCAGAGAACCACTTGTTAAAAAATTCAAATCCACCTGACACAGGTAGTTCTACTTACGATCACACAATAGAGCCCCAAAATTTGTTACTTGAGACTTTATTAAGTGATTTTGCCCCATTTCTGCAAAACTTTCCTCCCAGTGTTAATGGATCACTGCATTGTTATAGTTAATACAGTTGTTAGGTGAAATCTGGCTTCTCCATTGACTTTGCTGTCAGAAGTCTCGCAAAAGGTGACCACATGACCTTAGGACTCAGCAACGGTCATAAAATGAACGTTGCCAAGCATCTGAAATTTTGATCACATGTATGGGATGTGCAAGCTCGTAACTGAAAAGGCTAAGTCACATGGCATGATAACTTCAGTGCCATTGTAACTTTGGTCACTAATGAATGGTTGTAAGTCAAACACTGCTATATATTCATTGGATCTAACTATACATTGTATAATTGTTACAGTCAGAGATAAAGACCTCAGAAATATCTGCAAGATTTGCGCTAGTTTCTATTTCTCAAGTGCCACTGTAAGCAACTGCATGGCATTTGGAAAACATCAGGCAAGGACTGGAAGCGAAGACCCCCTTCTACAACCAGAAACTGTCAACCCTGCTGTTTCTGAACCAGTTGTCAGATTAGGAGCCACTGAAACCTTAATTTCTTTTAATTTTTTAAATGACTTGCTAACCACAAGAGCACTATCTTCTGTATCCCACAACAGCTACATTGGCTCAGAGAATCGATGAGGTTTTGTCAGAATCTTTGAAATTCAAGGATGCAATGCCCATTGGGTTGGGCACCTTCTAAAGGTGGAAGAACTCACATGCAGAAGCCATGTTACTTTTCAGCAAGGCTCATTCTCGATCTACAGTTTGCTTACCTTCTTTTTGATAGTACCTTCAACCTTTTCCATGAACGTGTTGAAATTTAACTGACTGCAGCTTTTCTTTAGATACCTTGATCTCTTTTTAAAATGGAGGTGAAAATAGCTATTTTCTAATTGTCACAAACGCGGTGCTAAAGCTAAAGATAGTTGCATGTTATGAGAAAGTCAGTGAATTTCATATTTAACTTTGTTAAGGATTTTTGAGTGTACACTATTTAATCAGAATTATTTTCCTAGGTAGTTCATATGTTCTTCATGTCTCGTTACTTCTATTTGTCTTGGTTCTTCTGATCTTTTCAAAATCTACTGTTCAAGTCTCATACATCTGATCTATATTTGGCAATAAAGATGAAAGCAAAGAATCATTCATTTTCTCTGCTGGATCCACATAGGTTTCTTTGGAATACTTGGTAATGGTTCGATCCACGCAGAGTTGGCATGTAATACATGTAATAAAACAGTGCTGAACTTTAACATGCAAGCTCAGTTCAAACCAGAATAATTAATAAAGATTGTTAATATAGGTTCCAGAGGCTCTTTGGAGAAAAGTAAACTTTCTTCAACCATGTTGTTGTAATTAAGTTATCTAGCTGGAACATGTCAGTTTTCAGAAATAAAAAGAAGTAAAGATCGTGATATAGCACCCAACAATCATGTACTATGAATCTAACTTATTGGAAGAATTATACACACAATTTTAATCAACTTGCTGTGTTAATTGTAGCATATTTTGTTGTAGTAGTAGGGTTCATGTTTTGTTCTACAAGCCCCTGTCACACTGCCCAACGGGATGCAAAACGTTTGTAAAGAAGGACACCGCGCGGAGAGAAAATGTTCCATCCGTTGTTCTCCGCTCTAAAAAGGGCAAAAATTTGCATAAACAGAGGCGGATAACACGGAGAAGGGAACGGACGGGGGGAGGACGCAGAGCGGATGAAGCGGATGCGGAACGGAAGCATCCTTTTGCATCCTCTATGGCATCCTCTAGACATCCTTAATATCCGAGATAGGTCCCCTCTGCGAACGTTTTTTCCATTTTAAATGCTTTCTTTGCATGCTGCAGTCCGCTTTCACTTTCTCCGGTCCGTGCCTACTACGCTTGCATGTCTGTTCCTCACATCTCTGTCCCGTTTCCCGGTCATCGTTCTCCGTTCCTCCCTGGCATCCACTTTACCGCTTTGGAGCGGATTCGGTTGCTGACGGCGTTAGAGATGCCGCGGCGGTGTAGTGACTTGGTGTGCCTCAGCGGCTGGGTCTGCGCGTCTGTATGTCAGCGCGTCCTCGCTATGCGTAACGGATGACATACGGATGCGAACGGTGGTTCCCCGGTATGCCTAGCGGATGCAAGACGGCACGCGTTGGATACATTTATCGCTCAAAAGTTTTTGAACAAGCTCAAAACCTTGGGATGCGGGATGAAATGTCGACGGATGCTGGACGGATGAGGAAGCAACTGACGGAAGCAAGTGAGTGCTCTAGACGGGAAGGGGGGTGCGGGGGGCATTTTTCGGTTCAAACTCAACGGTTAACCAACGGATGATAAGTGTTTTTCTCCGTTTTACATCCTCTTTCCATCCGTTGCTGCAGTGTGACAGGGGCTTAACAAAAAACAATACAACCCAACTTTGATTAACCCCCAGCTGATCTTCTGTCAGCACTGCCATCTTCAGCTGTTTCACTGACAGGAACCAGAAGTGTCAAACCAGAATGATCCAGCTGCCCAAGTACGCTTGGCCTAGAAAAGAACATGAAACCACTTTTGAGACACGCCTGACATCAAAGCGGTTCCCAAAACATTGAGCTGGGATGCCATTGGATGCTATTAATTTGGTCAAGGGGAGAAAGCCAGGGAAAGGGAAAAACTGTAACCTTTGCACGAGAAGACTCAGATCTGGCCTTACTTTTGCTAGAACCACTAATCCTTCGTAAAAAAAACCTATCACTTGGACTCAAGAGTTTTTCTTTCCTAGGGACTGGGGCAGGTCTGACATTCTCTATGTTCTGGCAGTGATAAAATCAAGTTTATTAAAATATCTGCCACAGTGGTGCTCTGTCACCAGACCTCTAGAAGGTGAGGCTACTAATTGGGTTGTAGCACGACACGATGAAGATGCTGAAGAGTTACACAACTTTGAAGCTTTTACGATGGCCCGGAGACAATTGTTTGAGGATCTGCTAGTAGATGAGAGGGCCAAAACCAGGATTAAAACCATCAAGCAAGGAAGGTGTTCTGTTGCAGCCTATGTCCAAGAATTCAAAGGGACAGTCAACTCTTAGGCTGGTCCTAAGAAATATACCACCAGATGGATTTGTACCTGCTGACAAACCATACTCAACAAGTACTACATCTATATCTATAGTAATGCAGTGAAGTAAGCAGTAAGGTTCTAACTTAGGCCCAGTACTCTTCAATAACTTCACAAATGATTTAGATGAGGAAAATCAATAGTTTGCTCTAGCAATCGGCGCTTGCCTTCTTTTTCAACTCCCCGATTTTACAGCCCTGGGAAATCTTGGTGCTCTCCCATCCAAGTACAAGTAGTCCTTGACTTACAACCAAGATTTGAGCCCAAAATTTATCTTGCTGAGTAAGAAATTTGTTAAATGAGTTTTGCTCCATTTTACAACTTTTCTTGCCACATTTGTTAACTGAATCACTGCAGTTGTTAAATTAGTAACAAGGTTAAATGGATGCATTGATTTTGCTTGTCAGAAGTTCACAAAAGGTGATCATATGACCCACAACTCTGCAACCACCATAAAAGTGAGTCATTTGTCAAGCATCCGAATCTAAATCACATGATCACAGAGATGCTGCAATGATCTTCAGTGTGAAAAACTCAAAAGTCATTTTTCAGTGCCATTGTAACTTTGACCACTAAATAGAATAGAACAGAATAGAATACTTTATTGGTCAAGTGTGATTGGACACACAAGAATTTGTCTTGGTGCAAATGCTCTCAGTGTACATAAAAGATACATTCGTCAAGAGTCAAGAATCATAAGGTACAACAATAATAGTCATAGGGTACAATAAACAATTATACTAGGAAACAGTCAATAAAAATCGTTAGGATACAAGCAACAAGGTTATAGTCATACAGTCATAAGTGGGAGGAGATAGGTGAAAGGAAGGATGGGAGGATTAATAGCAATAGTAATGCAGATTTAGTAAATAGTTTGACAGTGTTGAGGGAATTATTTGTTTAGCAGAGTGATGGCATTTGGGACAAAACTGTGCTTGTGTCCAGTTGTTCTGGTGTGCAGTACTCTATAGCATAGAGTTTTGAGGGTAGGAGTTGACAACAGTTTGTGTCCAGGATGTGAGGGGTAAATAATGTAAGTGGATGGGCAGCCATGTAAATTTGATTAATAAATATAAAGCCCATCTTGCCTAATTTTCCAAAATCAGCTCCGATCAATAACCTGGAACAAAAGCTGCTATTTAAACACAACACATTGCTCAAGCCTCCTAAGATAAGCTTTATTGTCATTTTTTTTTGCTCAGCACACTGGCTCACATTAAAAATGAAAATCTGTTGCCTGCTCTCTTAAAGACTACTTAGTACTCAACTTACAACAGTTCATTTAGCAACCATTCAGTTACAACAGCACTGAAAAATTTGACTTATAACCGTTTTTCACACTTAGAGCCATTGCAACATCCCCGTGGTTGCATGATCAAAATGCAGATGCTTGACAAGTGGTTCGTTTTTATGACCGTTCTTGTGTCCAGGATCATGTGATCCACTTTGGTGACCTTCTGACAAGCCAAATCAATGGGGAATCCAGATTCACTTAACCATTGTGCGACTAACTTAACAAATGCAATGATTCACTGAACAATTCTGGCAAGAGAAGCCGTAAAATGGGGCTTATGTTGCAAACATTTGTTTCATTTCACAGCATAAATTTTGGGCTCAATTGTGGTCGTAACTCAAGGACTACCTGTATTCCAGAGAGGTTTGACCATAACATTGATGGCTCCAAACAAACTCCAGGCAAGGGTTTGAGAGGTGCCGCAGCTGATTAAATCAAATTGATTTAATCAATAACATTAGTGGTAGCCCCTGCTTAGAGCCCAGTGCTGCAGGCTACTTCTGCTGACTGCCTGCAGTTCGAATCTCCTCACGTTCAAGGTTTGGCTCAGCCTTCGGCCAGTCCCAGGTCGGTAAAAGGAGGAACCAGACCGTTTGGGGCAATAGGCTGATTCTGTAAACCGCTTAGAGAGGACAAAGTGCTATTGTTATTGGGGGAAGGCCCCACTTTAAAGAAAGCTTCCTATTTCCCCCCAGGGAGTCGGAACAAGAGTCTCTCCCATTCCCATTTTAACATTTTAGGAACCAGGCGCAAAGAGAGAATCCCAAAAGACTCTTTTCTTGTCCCGTCCCGCTCCCGCGCGTCCGGCAGTAGCAAGCAGCCCCCGCCGCCGGCTGGTTAGCCCTCCCGGTTAAACGCCCGTGAGGAGAACGCCCTTCTCGACAGGAGGCCTTTGAAACGACGGGCCTCGAAACTTGCCCCGGCCTACGGGGGAAGAAAAAGGCGGGTCCCTTGTTTCCTAGGTTACAAGGAGAAAGAGCGGCGGAGAAGCTGAGGGGGTGGGGGGAGAAGCGAGAGAGAGAGAAAAAAAGGAAGGAAGGAAGGAAAGGGGAGCGTGTCGCTCAGCTTCTCCGGCAGCGCCCATTGGCGAAGACGAATCTCTTCCAACCACGTGACGGAACGCCCAGCTTCGATCCGATTGGTCGTTCCCTCGGTTACGGGCCATGAGGGGGCGGGATGTCCCGCCTCCTGGCAGCCCCAGCAGCAGTAGTGCCGCCGCCACCGCCGCGTTCGCTGGAAGGTCCCCGGAAGGCGGCTCCGGCCATCGGCGAGCCGCGTCTTGAGGCGGCGGCGGCGGGTCGGAGCGCTCCCCTTCCTTGGGATTCCCTCGCCGTTTCGAGCCATGGCGGCGGCGGCGGCGGCGGCGGCGGCAGATGCGGCGGCGGCGGCAGCCGGGTGACGCCCGAGGCGGCGGATGAGCGGCGGCCGACCGAGTCCTGGCGCGGGAAGAGGATGCGGGAGTACAAGGTGGTGGTGCTGGGCTCGGGCGGGGTGGGCAAGTCGGCGCTCACCGTGCAGTTCGTGACGGGCACGTTCATCGAGAAGTACGACCCCACCATCGAAGACTTCTACCGCAAGGAGATCGAGGTGGACGCCTCGCCGTCGGTGCTGGAGATCCTCGACACAGCCGGCACCGAGCAGTTCGCCTCCATGCGGGATCTCTACATCAAGAACGGGCAGGGCTTCATCTTGGTCTACAGCCTGGTCAACCAGCAGAGCTTCCAGGACATCCGCCCCATGCGCGACCAGATCATCCGCGTCAAGAGGTGACGGGGGCGCTGGGAGGATGGCGGGCAGATTCAGGGGCCCCCATCGCCTTTCACCCGGAGGGATCCCCGCTTCTCTCCCGCTTTCCGACTCCCGCCTTCCTTTGGGCTCGTGGTGGCCGGGCGATTTCCCTTGCTTTGCAGAAAGCGGGGATCCAAGCTGAATTATATATATCATACTTATATATGTGTGTGTGCATGTATGTATGTATGTATGTGTCTGTGTGTGTATATATATATATGTGTGTGTGTGTATATATATACATATACATATATATGTGTATATATATATGCATATATGAACATATAGATACATACATAGATACATACATACACACACACATACACACACACACTTGCAGCTCAGTTTCCCAGAAGCAGCCTTGTTTGCTTTGCAGAAAGCTGAATTACACACACACACACTTGTGTGTGTGTATATATATAGATATATGTGTGTGTGTGTGTGTCTGTGTTTGTATATGTACATATACGTACGTACATACATGCATACATACATACATACATACATATATATATATATATACACATACATACACACGCACACACACACACACTTGCAGCTCAGTTTCCCAGAAGCAGCCTTGTTTGCTTTGCAGAAAGCTGAATTTTACACACACACACACACACACACTTGTGTGTATATATATATGTGTGTGTGTGTGTATACATATACATACGTACGTACATACATACACACATACATACACACACACATACACACACACACTTGCAGCTCTGTTTCCCAGAAGCCTTGCTTGCTTTGCAGAAAGCATGGACCCCTCATCCTTCCCTGCTTCTGGTAGAGCTGCTTTCTGCAACTCCCATCTGCTTTTCCCCAGTGTGAATTTTACTGACACACACATACACACACTCAGTTTCCCAGAAGCCTTGCTTGCTTTGCAGAAAGCTGAATTACACACACACACGCACAACACTTGCAGCTCAGTTTCCCAGAAGCCTTGCTTGCTTTGCAGAAAGTGTGGACCCATCATCCTTCCCTGTTCCTGATGCACACACAAACACACAAACATATATTTGCAGCTCAGTTCCTCTTATTCCTCCAATATCTCCAAATGCCTCTGTGATGTGAGGCCCGTCTGACTCATGCCTGCTTTCATCCCTCTCTGCCTGCAGCTCTTCTTTGAAATGC
This sequence comes from Laticauda laticaudata, assembly GCA_004320025.1. Classification (NCBI taxonomy): domain Eukaryota; kingdom Metazoa; phylum Chordata; class Lepidosauria; order Squamata; family Elapidae; genus Laticauda; species Laticauda laticaudata. The sequence goes on from BHFT01020849.1 coordinate 19,871, forward strand.
TGCAGAGAAACTGGCCAATCGCCTCTTGCAGAGATCTGCACCTCGGAATCGCTATTGTCTAATCCAGATCTGTGTTACCCAAATGTGCTGCCATTCATATTGAGAAACTTGATCTTGTCATTCTTTTTTATCTTACGGTTATTCATCCTTGGAGCTCCTTGCATCCAGTTCTCTCTGTCCTCTCTGCCCTTGTGTGTATTTCATTCTTTTTCCACACACACTGAGCTTTCGGTTCCTCCTTCCATCTACTTCCGGTGCTGTATATGGCGTCTCCATCAGTCTACATGACTCCTGCAACGTATGTGTGTATGTGTGTGTACACATATGTATGTATTTATGTTGCCTGGCATTACATTCACCCACATATGTTGTTTCTCAACACCTCTTTCAGGTTGTTTTGACATATGAATTTTAAACGATCTGAATTTTTGTGCTGCATAGATCTTGACATCTGTACAGCACTCTTCTTCCTGTGTTGTCGTGTGTTCACACTGATCTGTGCACAGTTGAATGATTTAGCTCCACATTAAACCAGTTGTTTTGCATTTCTCATTTTCTACAGCTGAATACCATTTTAAAAGTTGTAAAACTGAATCAAGCATCAAAACTGCTGTTGATTTCGGAACAAATGATTTAACAGGGTACTGGAGTCCTCACTGTGTTGAACCTGAAATTTTGGTCATGAATCCTGGTGGTTTAGCAGGTCATTCATTATGTGACTGGAGCTGACTTTATAACATTTTTTGTGGTAGTCATTAAGCGAATGCTGTATTATAAAGAATATCCATTTTAGCCAATGTGCGTTATTTGCTGAAAATAGGCAAAAAAAGTAAAAAATCACACTCATATAACTGCAATTCATTGCAAACAGCTTTAAACCTGAGTCAGTTGCCAAGCATCCAAAAAGCTATTACATGAGTGTGTATGTGTCTGTGTTTGACCATGGCCATGAAATGGTATTAGTATTCGTAGCTTTTGTCCATTGTAACTTTGAAACAACCAGTGATAAGTTGAGACTATCTCTGTCATTTTGAATAAATATTTGTCCAGTCTCTGCTTGAAAACGGCAATGATAGAGCACCCACAATTTCTGATTTATAATCAATGAAACAGCTTACTTCCAGAAATTATTGGGGGGTTTCATCACAGAGATTTTCAAGAAGAGACTGGACAGCCATTTGTCCAGAATGTTATAGGGCAGTGATGGCTAACCTTTTTGGGCTACTGTGCCAAAAATTACATGTACACACGCTTGCACACACTTGCATGCCAACACCCAGAATGCAATGCACACACCCCTTCCCCACATCCTGTGCGCATGCATTCGCAATCCCATCCCCTTAACCTGCACTGCACCTCACAACTGATTTTTCAGTTGGTTTGAGGCTTTTTTCATCCCCCCAGAGGCTTGGAAAAAGCTTCTGCAAGGCTTTTCAGGATGATTTATAGGCCTGTTTCGTCTCTTCCGGTATTAAAGGAAGTGATGAAATGGGCCTATAATTCACCTGAAATGCCTTGCAGAAGCTTTTTCCAAGCCTCTGGGAGGCCGAAAAAGGCCTCAAACCAACCGAAAAAAATCAGCTATGAGACGCACCATGTGCATGCGCAGTGAGGTAAGTTTGCCTGCAGTTTATGTGCCAGCACAATTGGCTCTGCATGGCACGTGTGCCATAGGTTCACCATCCCATATAGAGCAGTGGTAGTTAACCTTTTCAGCACCAAGTGCCAAAATGGGAGTGTACCCACCAGAAACCAGAAGAGCAACTCCCTTACATGCACATGGGAGAGCACAGGAAATCGGAAGCTTACCTTCCCGGCATATGTGTGTGTGCCAGCTACCTAGTTGTCCAGTTTCTAATATGCATGCGCGCATGAAGACCAGCTGGCTGGCACATATATGTGCTCCAGGAAGCTGTTCAGTTTCCGGCGCTTCCGCACACACAAAGACCAGCTGGCCAGCGCACATGCGTGCACTGGAACCCAGAAGAGCAACGGGTGACAGCGGGCATGCATGGAGAGATTGCGTGCCACTTTTGGCACGCATGGCATAGGTTTGCCATCACGGATATAGGGTCTTCTGCTTGAGCAAGGAGTTGGACTACAAGACCTCCAAGGTTTCTTCCAACCCTATTCTCTATTCCATGTTCTGTATAAAGGGTTTGTCTGGCAGAGTACTAAAAATGGCATTGCAATCTACTTTTTCAGGCTGAAAAGTCTTCTGCTTCTGTTTGCTTGCAACATATAAAATATTGCTTCTGAGTGCAACTAGGAGGGGCAAAATCGGTGTTACTGTGCTTTGGAAAAGTTTTCAGTTTTTATTTTTTTCTAGTGAAATATTCAGGCCTTTGAGCGTTAGGGAAGAATGGTGAGATAACATTAAATGTACTTATTGTTGGTTATTATCAATATTTTGATGAAGCTTCTTGGATGAGAAGCGAAATGTCTTCCTCAAATAAAAAAAACAGTCTAGTTGCCTTTTGAAAAAGCACCTTGGAGACAACTCTGGCCTGGATGACTGAATCTCCAAGGTACAGGCTACTTCATTGAAAACCCACTATATAACCTGGCTTTATAACTTATACTATAAAGATAAGAACCAAGATTAAATTCTGTGATAAAAAGATAGGGAAGACCCAGCATTGCATAATTTCAATTTTTATCTCTTAAGGAATACAAAACTGGAAAAAGTACTCTCACTTATCCAAACTTATGTATCCTAGGACAAGGGTCTCCCAACCTGTGGAATGCAGCCCACTACTTGGCCATGGCATATGTCCAACCAGGTTGCATGAGCGGGGGGCTGGCATGCGCATGCAGCCTGACTCACATGGGCGGATGCTGTTCACAACCCCCGTCATGCGAGCAAAGGGTACTGGCGCTCGCAGCCCCACTCCCACAAGCAGCGGGCGCTGGCACTCACAGCTCCACTTATGTGACTGCCACTCACACAAATGAAGCTATGTCTGCATGCACACCTGCCCCTTGTACAAAATCATAAGTTTAAGTGAGTGCTTGGAATATACGTTTGTTAACTTAAGATATAATCAGTTTTATAACAAGTATCTTTGGAAAGGACATTTCAGGAAAATTTAGAGGTTTTAATTTTTATGATGAATTTCACTACTGGTTAATTTATGTTTGAATTTGAATTGCAAATTTTATGCCATTATTAAGTACAGGCAGGTGGGATCTTGCTGAAAGGCCTAGGGCTGCGAGCCTGTGGCATGCGTGTCACAGGTGGAACGCAGAGCCATTTGTGCTGGCACGTGAGCTGCAGGCAAACTTAACTCAGTGCGCATGCGTGCACCTCACAGCTGATTTTCGGCCTCCCAGAGGCTTGAAGAAAGCCTTCGCAGGCCAAAAAGTAGGCCCATTTCATCACTTCCTGTATTTCCGGAAATACTGGAAGTGACAAAATGGGCCCATTTTTCCACCTGCAAAGCCTGCAGAAGCTTTCCTCAAGCTTCTAGGAGGCCAGAAAAGGCCTCAAACGGGCCGAAAATCAGCTGGCAGGCACAGTGCAGGTAAGGGGGAGGATTGCGCATACATGCACAGGGGACGGGTGGGGCACATGCATTGTCTTCTGGGTGCTAGCACATGAGCGCGCATGTATGAGTGCATGCATAATTTTTGGCACAGGAGCCCAAAAAGGTTAGCCACTGCTGGCCTAGGGATATATATTGAGCTTGGCATTAATATATAGGACTTTTTAATTTTATTGATACCGTTTTCATTTTTGTTAGTCATTTTACTAGCAATAACACTCTTTTTTGTTGGAGATAGTTTTGTTGGAGATATTTGGCTTTAGAATATAAGTAGTCTTCGACTTACAACAACAGTTCATTTAGTGACTGTTCAAAATGACAGTGGCACTGAAAAAAGTGACTTATGACCATTTTTCACACTTATGACCATTTCAGCATTCCCCCCATAGTCACATGATCATAAGTCAAGGACTACTATATAATTTTCCTGCTCATGATGGTATCCCCCCAACAGTGACACTTAAGAATAACTAGAAATTGTAACATAAGATTCTGCCCTGCTGCCTGAAAGTACATTATTCTTTTTCTTCTTTCTTTTTTTAAATAATACTGGTAGTCTTCAGCTTACGACCACAATTGAGCCCAGAATTTATGTTGCTAAGCGAGAAATTTGTTAAGGGAGTTCTGACCCATTTTACGACTTTCCTTGCTACATTTGTTAAGTGGATCACTGCAGTTATTACATTAATAACCTGGTTAAGTGAATCTGGCTTTCCCCATTGACTTGGCTGGGCAGAAGGTCGCAAAAGATGATCACATGACTCGTGCCACCATCATAAATATGAACCAGTTGCCAAGCATCTGAATTTTGATCACATGATTCAAGGGATGCTACAAAGGTTCTCGTTTCATAAACGTTCACCCCCATTTCATGGTCTTATTTTTATAAAATTACAGGAACAGAGATCATGAATCTTCCAAAAAAAAAAAAAATCCCAATGCAAAATTAACTTTTAAACAAATGAAAGTTTAGAAGAGCTCTATGTTGAGTAAGTTACCGGAATGCCAATCCACCACAGTTCCCACATTGTGCAAATCCTCTTTATTAAGAAGAGAATTCCTCCTGCCTGAGAAATTTCAGTACAGCCAAATCTCCTGGGAATGTAATTTAGCTATTTTTAATTTGTCAACTGTCTCATGTTTATTTTCTTTACAATTATTTATTTTCCTACATTTTACTTAACATTTGCAATATATGGAAATAATGTGGTGGGTGTATGTTCCATATGCCCTATGCTGAAAGTATCTTACAAGAAAACATAAATATGTTAGCTAGTAAAAGGATAACACTGCATGCACTCATTTTACATTTTAGGAACATAGAACAATTTAATAAGAAGCTTATTATACTAAGGATCAATGTTAAATTGATACAGTAGTGTCATAGCCAATAATCAAAATATTTTAGCTTTGATAATTGGTTTTCTAAAGAGCTTCAGAGGGAATTAAAATCAATTCTTAGTCAGATTTTAGAAAAAACAAGATTAAATGGTCCCAGAAGTATTGATTTTATGTTGTACCTTTAAGAGGTCAAAAGATCATGTGGCACGCAGAGCCATTTGTGCCGGCACGTGAGCTGCAGGCAAACTTACATCACTGCTCATACGCGTGCCTCACAGCTGATTTTTTGGATGGTTTGAGGCCTTTTTCGGCCTCCTAGAGGCTTAAAAAAAGCCTCTGCAGGCTTTGCAGACCGAATAATAGGCCCGTTTTATCACTTCCTGTAATACCGGAAGTGACAAAACAGGCCTATTATTTGGCCTGCAGAGGCTTTTTTCAAGCCTCTGGGAGGCCGAAAATCAGCTGTGAGGTGCAGTGCAGGTAAGGGGACGGGAGGGGTTGCATGTGCATGCATAGGGGGTGTGTGGGGGATGGGTATTGCCTTCTGAGTACTGGCACACAAGTGCATGCACGCATACCATTTTTGGCATGGGAGCCCAAAAAGATTAGCCACCATTGTCATCTGTGGTATGTTCTCCTCCTCCCCTTTTACTTTTTCACAGTTCTGTGTGGTTGTTTAGGCTCCCTCAAGGAGCTTCATGATTGAGTAGGTCTTAAATCAAATTTGGCATCACAGTGTAAAGAGTGAAGGTTAAGAAAAAATACTTGAGGGAAATATCCTCATTAATGTAGACATTTGATACTGCAGTTTTTATTTCTGGACTTCCCAAGATTTCTGTTGTTTTTTTCAAAATATTATACAATATGCATTTGAACATTTTATCTAATTTCAGTTAAGCAGAATCAGAATTATTTAACCTTGAAATGTTATTATATACCACTGTGCTGTTTCATATATGGTAGGTGGGATTGGACATATATTTTTCTCTCAACATGCATAAGTTTATCCAGGATATGCAAAAATCTTTAGGTTCTTGACAATCTAGAGTTAGCAGGGTATAATCGGTCACATAATGTGGGGGATGCTGTAGAAGGAAGGCTGTATTAATCTGTGGTAGCAAAACATTAGGAATACCCTGGTAGCATTTTTTTCCAGCAACATCTTTTATTAAAAGGCATAAGCTTTTGTGAGCTGCAGCCTTTTAATAACATTTGATAGGCAGAAAAGTTGCTACCAGCCCTTCCTGGTCATGGAGAACAATGCAACTGATACAAAAAGTATTGACATTTTGTTTTTCTAGTTTGGTTGGCATCTATGTAATCCAACACAGGACAGGTAACAGTATCAGAAGTTACTAGAAGACCTCCAAGGTCCCTTCCAACTCTGTTATTCTATTCTATTCCATTCCATTCTCTTTGCAAAAATGCTCAAAGGCTTCAACCTTATTTGTTTACCTCTAATTGCAGATATGAGAAGGTACCTGTAATCTTGGTTGGAAATAAAGTGGACTTGGAGAACGAGAGAGAAGTTTCATCCAGTGAAGGCAGAGCTCTGGCTGAAGAATGGGGTTGTCCTTTCATGGAGACATCTGCTAAAAGCAAAACCATGGTGGATGAGCTCTTTGCAGAGATTGTCAGACAAATGAACTATGCCTCTCAACCAGATAAAGATGACCCATGCTGTTCTGCATGTAATATACAATAGCATTCCAAGAATGGAATTGGACCTCATTTGCTGTATTTGTAAGGTGACAGAATAGACTATTTCACTCTGTGATTTAAAGTTGGTCAAAAATTCAAAGTGGAGTAGCACTGACCCTCCAAGTGAACATCGATCGATTTAATAAAATAATAATAATTGAGAAGCTTTATTTGCCTGCAGCACACCTTCTGCATGTTCTACTCTCTGGCTTAGCCAACAGATTACAGGGTGAGCACAATCCGTGCACGTTGGCTTGTTGTCAGGTAACAGCTACTGCTTTAAATTAAGAAAAGTTTTTGGTGAAAAGGAGCGCACCAGCAAAGACCTTTTGCACTCTGCCTATTCTGTACTGATAAGTAAAGATTTAACAAAAGGTATCTACTTATTGAATTTCAGGACTTTTATCACTTGTGGCCAAGTCAGTCAAATATGCTAATTTTATTTTTTGACGCAAGTGTTGATATATAATTCTGTTGTTTCCTTTACATTCATTCTTTTCTGTGATCCCATAATGCAAAAAGGAAAAATGCTCCATCAGTACTTGAACGGGAAGAGAGAAGCTCTGTGGGGGAAAAAAATCAACAGCTTGTAAAGAGAACACCGAAACATTAGAATATGCTAAATATTCTGCATTGTTGCTCAGAAAATGGTGGATTGCTTCAGCTGCTGTTCAGTCAAGATACCAAACCAGCCCTTGCTTTACCGAGCAGGAAATGCATTAATCTCTTTGCTGATCCAGGAAGAAGCAACCATGATGGGGTAAAAAAGAACTGTTTGGCCTTACTAATGAGGAACATTGCTAGCACATTAACAAGTACCACCTTGTAAGGAAAATGAAGCCATGTTGTATTCAGACATTCCTTTTTGCAGAAACCTCACAGGGGCTGTAAAAGCATCCTATATTTTTTAGTTTAAGGATACCAGTTTATTTTTTGCCTTTGAAGGGCTGTGTCTTGGATGTGATATACTAATTGAGCTATGGAATTTAATTTTGCCAATTTATCTCTTTAGTGTTGGCGATTCTGTTTAACTGTGTAGAATTACTTTGTCTCAGAAGGTGAATACAAAATATTTTAATTCCATGTGGGAATGAGAAAAAAAAGGATTTGTGTCTTCAATTGCCTAATATGCTAGTCAGGTGCTGCCATTAAAGTGATCCTGTTGCCCTGGTTATTGCTGTGACAAATAGTGAGTGAAAGCATTGTTTTAAAATGGTGGCTCAGCCTCTAATTTTAATTTAAATAGCAGTGAAATGCTTAAAATTTGCATGACTTAACAGCACCAATTATATCTATTATGTCTTACAATCGAGGAAGTTTCCAATCAGAAAGTCAGAAGATTGAAATGGTGGAATAATAATGGACCTTGATGGATCAATTGGTCTTTAAAATACAGTATCACCGAGCCTATGGTCCAAATACTATCCTGAAAGATTGGGTTCTCAATCTTGTGAAGTAGTTCTGTAATTTCTTGTGTAGATGAGAGGAAAGGAATGTATGTTCTGTGTATGGGTGTGAGTGTGTTGGTGAGTGCAACTTTTTACAAATGCTGTAATGAACTTGAGTTCTGAGATTTTGCCTTGATCAGCAGAAAAACAAACTGCAATCTAAAGGGTATCAAAAGCAAATGAATTTTTAAAAGCCTTTTTTAAAAAAACACTTGGCCACTTTATACCTTACACGGTTAGAACACATTTAATTTAGATTAGATCAATTTCTAACAATAATGGTGGATGATTATTGGTTGTACTTGCCTTTGTTCTTGAATTATTTCTCCCTCATAATCAAGAAAGCAAAGAGTTGTCATTTAAACATGAGGTCCTGTATTAGAAATGTAATTCCTTCCGAAACCTCATGCTCCGCTTTAAGAATTTCTGAACCTTAATGCAGCTTTTATTGGGCAGCTCCATGTGTTAAGATAAAAATTATGAATTATCTTTAAATTTTTTTAGAAGAAACATCAGAAAATAATTTCACTGATCAAATAAAAGTGGAATAAGCAGGTATAGAAGAGTGTTGAGTGTATCTTATACTGATTGATTCCAAAAAGAAATCCTGTATTGCATGTCGGATTATTTGATGTAAAAAGAATGAGGAGCAATAATGGCAGTTCTTTTATTTTTGTCAAGGCGTTATTTTAATAGGAAGCTTTGGGAGAAAAAAACCCCCACAACTACTTCATAGTACATAATCTTCACTTACAGACTAAACAATATACTTTAATACAAAAGTCGGTGATATGCACATTCCAAGAAACAATTTAGATTCTGTCACTGAATAATACAGGATATTTGATCAAATTGATAGAAATCAGCAGTTATGCTTATGCAGATGCCCTCTCTCCCATGCCGTGTGTGTGTAGACCAGGGGTAATCAACCTTTTTATACCTACCCCCCACTTTTGTATCTCTGTTAGTAGTAAAATTTTCTCTAACCGCCCACCGGTTCCACAGTAATGGTGATTTATAAAGTAGAGGACAAAATCCCTAGCGCCCACCATGAAAGTTGGAACGCCCACTATTGGGCAGTAGGGACCAGGTTGACTACCACTGGTGTAGACCCACAAAGTTAGTGGCAGCTAAAAGGGATTCCTAGTGCCAATGCAAGAAGATTTTCTTTTGTCAATCCTTACCTTTCCCCATTTGTAACCGTGGGCAACTTTTGTCGTTTTCTGGCCATCGCTACGTTTCTAAAGATGATATTGCCATTGGCTGTCCCAGAGCAGATTTTAAAAACTAGATCAAAAGAGGCATATTTAATCTTGGCCACAAGGTCATTCTAACACGATATATGCCACTATTCAAGCATACAGACAGTAGCTTCTGGATGTATTGGTAACATTTCCCCGTTCATCTGGTCAGCAATATTACATACCTTGGCACTGCTTGTTGAAAATACCTGCCTGTATTGCATCCTAAGCAGATCCAGTAGACATAATTTGGGAAGGAGGCTAACATGCCTTAAAATATTACCAGTTCATCCAAACACCCGATATTCTTTGCGTAGAGCTTTGTATTTTTCTGCAGCGGTGAGTTCCTCTTTTCCTTTCAAACTGGTTAAGCAACGCCAACTTCTGTTCAGAATGTTTTTGTAAGATGATTCAGCACACATGGACATATTGATAGCAATTTCTGAGGACTTCCTCATCTGGTGATACCAACAATAAATACAGGGGAGTCTTCGGTTTATGACTGCAATTGAGCCCACGTTTTTTGTTGCTTAAGCGAGACGTTAAGTGCGTTTTGCCCCATTTTATAACTTTTCTTGCCACCGCTAAGTTAATCCTTGCAGTTATTAAATTAATAACCCAGCTGTTCAATGAATCTAGCTTCCGTTGACTTTGCTTGTCAGAGAAGATGTTCACATGATATCTGGTGTCCCTGCAACTGTCATTAAGTATGAATCAGTTGCCAAGCATCCAAATCTTGGTCATTGGGCATGAGGATGCTGTAATGGTCATAAGTATGAAAAATGGTCCTAAGTCACTTTTTTTTCAGTGATATAACTTCAAATGGTCACTAAATGAACTGTCGTAAGTTGAGGACTACCTGTACCGTATATCCCTTTATTTAAAAATTGGCATATATTTTTTTTGTCAGCAAACATGCTGGTATTTTCTATGTCTTACATGCCGCTTAAAGGCTTAGGGGGAGGTGACACATGGTCTTCAATATAACTGAAGTAACTCCACAATAAAGCAAATTTGGCAACTTCAGGATTTTATTGTGAATTTTTCCTTTCTGAGTTTTTGATCAGGTTTTAAAAAGAGATTGCAGTGTGTTTTTGCAAATTTAACCATTGACAATTTGTGGTTTCTGGAGTTGAAATAAGCATCTTTAACAATTGACTGGACCTCTGTTACAACTGATAAATGGAAAAAAATATATATTACATTTTATAAGTTATCAGTTGTTTAAATCGAACTATTTCAAAATAAAACAAATTGTACATAGAACTCAATGCAAACTCAGCAGTTGTATCTGGAGTTAAATTATTTTAACAAATAAATTTATTTAATGAAATGTCTGTTGGATTGTCTTCTTGTCTTCCTTTTTATTTGAAAATAAAGCAAAAACCCAACTCCATTCTTCACATATTTCAAATTCAAATCTCCTTTGTTAGAATGTCTCTTTAAAAAGGGAACATGTTTGTCATACATATTATTGGTGAAGAAAGTTTGCCCCAATTATCGATTCATTATTGCATTATCATGACAATACTGCTAAAATCCATACGTCATTGTATGAATTACAGGTGACAGTAAGTACTGTACTAGATGATTTTAGTTCTTAAGTAATGCAAGTCCTCTGATGCCAAAGACTGCTGTGGGAACTGTATATTCCCCAGCTAAGGCTGCAAAGATTGACAAATGTAGCTAATTGTACGCAGCCATCAGCTGGTCTTACATTTGATAACTGACTCCATTCATTCAGTCAGTCAGCTTTGGCCCAAGTCCCTTTGGAAGGCTCTAAGTAGCTTTGCTTCCATGTATTGATGTGTGTGTTGCAAACAAAAGTAGCTGTATAGAGCACTAGAGACTAAATTTTCTTGTTTGTCTTCTCTCTCCCTCTTTTCAAGAAAAAAATTTACATATCTATGAAGTTTTCAATAGTGCTGGTCTTTTAAAACCGTTTTTTTGTGTAGCAAATATTAAAGATGACCAAAAAAGAAGAAGAAAGTAAAGGAGTTACTTAAACTTTACAGAATAAATGGCCAATTATACAATGAGTTCAACTTTTTCTTTCTTTTAGGCAATATAGAAGAATCCTAAAATAGAAGCACAGATGTGTAAAAAGTTCCCATTTCTGTATTTGTATACCTTGTTCCTTAGTTAAAAGTATAAGAATGGTACTGAAATATATGAACCAGATAGTGCCTCTTCTCAGGCTTATATCTAACCTGCATATGGGGGGGGGGGGG